>VDFB02132452.1:39183-162156 GCA_007258455.2 Sequoia sempervirens
AGATGCTTCCTATTTTGAATATAATCCACCTTGGCCCACAAATACCAATTATAGAACTTCACATAAGAGGTAGCCTAGTTATGAAAATGAGTAGGAAAGGGAAATGCCTTTAAGCATATAGGAAAAGAACTTGGTATGCTAGCACAAAATTATTATTAGAGAACTTTTATCATAAAACTGAATAATGTATGAATGAATGTGATAACATGAAAAGGATACTCAAAAGTTCAACAAAGATATAGAAAATGAGCACCAAAATATATCACCAACTGAAAACTCCCCAAAATAGAAGCCCACGAAACAATGCTCTAGACTGAAGAATCTTTCTATTTGAAACCCAAAACAAAAGAAAGCTCTTCACAAAAAATTCCTACACCTCTCTTCAAAAACCATATTTTTCATATAAATCTCTTCAGATCTCGTCTCATGGATACAAATCAAGGTGGACAATCTTAGAAACAAGCAGCTAGGCGAAATGAGAGGGTTGATGATGGTTAGGGAGGGGAATTGGATTCTATAATAAATAAAGGAACAAATACAGGATGTGGTGTAGATGTTGAGAATTATATTTTGGGTAACAAGAATGTTGATTGAGATCATGGTCAGGAGGCCAACCTTGTAGAAGGTGACGTTCCACATTCTAAAACAGAATTACCTGGGTTTGGCAATGCTATTATTGATGACAGCCAGAAGGCAGCAATCAAGCAAGGACTCTCAAAGAAGTTGGCGATCATTTAGGGCCCAGTAGGCTACTAGCATAAAGTTGGATATGCCTCTTTCCAAATAAATTTAAATGCAATCAATATGATTAAGAACATTATTTTTACACTAGCCACAAATATGCAACCCTAATCTTTTATCAAACCAGAAAAAAAGGCATCCTGCAATCTTCTTTTCAACCAAAAACCTTGGATTTCTTTCATTATAGTCTAAAGTTCTAAAGAAAAGATCATCACATCATTGAAATGGTTGTTTTATCCATTATTTTAAATTCAGAGCAACTTAATAGCCAGTACTTAATAACACAAATCTTGGAGATGCAAATCATTCATAATTCATATATATACAAAAATGCCACTAAGTGATCATTCAATCTTCAAAAACAATGGTAAGATCCCATTTGCAATGTCAAGAAGAAAAATTGGTGTCTGTACGCACAGGTTATTTCAATTGGTAATTACTGATAAAGTTGATATGCAATTTCAAGAGCAACTTCTAGCAATTCATTTTAATTACAATGTAGCAAGAGTAGTTTTAATACATTGATGTTAAAGTGGGAAGCTAACATTTTAAGGCCCATTAGTGGTAATGTGTAATGTTGTAAACATTGGAGATTAGCTGCAATGCATAAAATGTTTGAGAGACATTGCAATGCCCTGAGGGAATTCCCTTCCACTAATGCCCAACACTTACTTTAATTTTCCCTCTACCACGTAACAAATATTAACTTCAACGCATGCTCTTCAGCTAGCCACTTATTAAATTGAGACTAAAAATAAATGAGACCACCTATTTGAGCTGACGCGTAGCTTGATAAATGTCCATATTCCATACCATGTTCGAAAGCTACCATTTTTGCACATGTAGATAGAATGCTAGCATTTGGTTTTACACTTGGCAATTGCATTTTATTGATCAAGGAAGAAGCATAAAGTAGTACATTGCAAGGCACTATATCGACTTGGGGTTGTTTTCTTGTGAAATCCTTTGGGCACTGCAAATGTGAGTTATATAAGCTTGAATAATACATGTATCCACAGTTACTAAACCATTAATCCTTGTAATATTTAGGGTATATCTCCCAAAAGTCATGGAATCCAATGTTGGAAGGCCATTTTGGAAAAAAATGGTCTATTTTTTGGGTACATTTGTGCAACAAAGGTCCCAATAGAGATGTGATATGCATCCATTTATAAGATCCAAGCACAAATGAAACAAAACCTTTGAATTAGGAAAATAATTGTAGTGCCACCCCACACCTCCTTACCCACTTTTTTTTCCACAAGCACAGATTCACCTGTTAAGCTACTCTCCTATACAGATGTTGTACAAGATATCACAAGGTGATCTAGAGGAATTCTTTCGCCAAGTTTTGCAACCAAAACAGTGTTAATTTCCACAACCTTAAAAGGCACTTCTTCCCTTGTCTTCTTGATCATAGCTGATATAGCTTTCCGAGCTTCTACAGAAGTGAAAGGCTTTTTTCACACAAACTTTAACCTTGATCTCCACATTCTGTCTACCAATTATGCTTCACTAAATCTGATGTCTCCTTTGTGCAATATTTTTAAGAATGAATAAGAACAGTCTCATCATCTTGCATCTCTTCTCTAGCACTGCATGGATGAGAATGCATATAAGGAAAATAATTGCATGATGTACTTTAAGACTCCCAAAAGTGTTTAAAAAGTGTAAACAAGAGAAGTGACAAAAAATATGTAGTGGGTCAATCACAATGGATTCAAACCAACAAGCATGTTATAATTTCCTAGTGGACTCCTCCCTTAGCCCTCTCTCCTATAGAAATTCCACCTTCCCAATTAGGACAATTGTGTATGACATGTTAAATGTTGTAGTTGCAAATGTTGATATAGGTGCTCTATAATAGGGTATGGCATCTATCACAACATAATGGAAGGAATTTTTTTTAGATGTTATAAATTTTAACTATTAATCTCTCTTCTCTCCATATCTATTTCCTTTTATCTCTCTTATTACTCTCTCCCTCTGCCTCTTGGTCTCTCTATCTGCCTCTTCCTCTTTGTATACCCTCTCTTTCTCAAGTCCTATCTCTTTGTTCATTAAGCCTCACTCTATTTTTTCCTATATCTCCTTACCTCCCCCTTTGCCCCCCTCTCTCTCTCGCTCTTCCCCCCTCTATCACTCCCTCTATCCCTATCTCTCCCTCTCTCTCTACTACAAAACATAACATTAACCTATTGGTAATGAAGCCTAATTATTTTCCTCATTTAGAGGTTGTGTCACTTGTATTTTGATCCCTATAAAAGGATGCATAGTTGATTTGAAGCTATCACTTCTCCATTGAGACCTTCGTTGCACAAACAACGTCATTTGCTAAATGGCCTACCAACCTGACATACTACAAAGTGTTTGTAAAAAATAGACCTTTTTTTTTCCTAATTGACCTTCCACACCTCTTCAGCGTACCCATTGGAAGGTCCATTAGAGAAAACTTAGGTCTATTGTTTAGAAGGAAAGATAGGGATATAAAGAGAGAGATCAAGAACACACCATCTCATACACTCATGTAATTTGACTCCAAAGGCTAATCAATAAACATTTCAAATACCCCAATAAACCAATTTCAATTTCATGAATCAAATAAGTATGTGTTGTTATGACTACAAGACCTATATTCAAGTGTGATCCATATTCACAAATATATGGTCCAAGATTACCAAGCACCATGTTCAAGGTTCAGTTCTAATTTAGGTCTCCCCCACTTGAAAAGGACAATATATTCAAGATAGTTGGAATATATACCTTTAATATCTGATTTCTAAGATGAAAAGAAATCTGCCCTTAGTTTAGACTAAGTCACAATTCTTTAAAACATAAATCAATTTGTTTTTTCTACACCATTGTATTTGCTTGTCTCCTATAAATCACTCTAGGGGTCAATTAGTAAACACTTCAAAACCCCTTCAATGATTAACAAAATTCAATTTCATGAATAAAGCAATTTTTGAATATGTTGAGTGATTTTCAATGTGAAATCAAAATATTGTACCAAATGAAATTATTATTAGACTACTTTCTTTAAAAAGGAAAAGAATATTTGCATTTTAGTATTCTAAATCCATTTGATAATTGAAAAAAGGAAAACTATATTTGTGTTTTCGTATTCTAAATCCATTTGGGCATTGAACTAATAAAATATATATTAATTGGATTACTCGGCATATTTTTATTATAAAATATTTAGATCATTGAGCAAAAGAATTTAACAAAAATTAAAATAAATAATTTTTTTCTTTAAAATAGAAGAGGAAACTGAATTTATTTTTTGTGAATCCATTTGGTTATTGTGTATGGGGACATACATATCAATTCACTCACGCTTCAGCATGTTACCATCCAGACCTAAAGAGAAGACAAATAAAATAGAAATATGGAGGTTGAACTCACCACAAGAAGGAAATTTGGAGGCTAGAGTAGCCTAAGGAAATGCAACTGAAATATTAATGGTTGGAAAACCCAATTGAGATTTATGATCATTTATCATATTTATGGATTTGTAATGATAAGTTGGGCTGAAATCAAAAACTGCCTCATGGTCGGCTTTGAATTATTGTCCACAAGTAACCAAAGCAGACAAGCAAAGTAGTTGTGCCAAACAATCAAGGGGCTGCAGTAGATGATGGTTGATCAGAATGCCTTCATAGCTACCCATAAGAGAGTGAACAACCAGTAGATTGGCATAATATTTTAAGGGTTAATTTGGTTGCATACAAAACTCTCATTACATAGGCAAGAGTTAAATATTGATTATTGCATTCTAAATAAATAATTTAAGAGAGGTTATTGTAACAAATAAAGAAAAAAAAGATAAATTTTATTCCAAGAAACAACAAGCTACATTGTGTATATCCATATGGCATTAATAGAATTTTAAACTATATATAGTAGGATATGAGATTTTTTTAAGAATGGTCACAATTTCTAGCAGATTTTTAAGTTTCCTTGAACTTGGGAATTGGCAAAGATTATGTCAAACCAATATATTATTGGTTTTCTCTCTTTCATTATTTATTTATTCTTCTCATTATAAGGATTTAAACCTTTCTTAAGGTTGTGGTAAGATACATAGGCTAATACTTCAAATATACCTATCAAAAATTCCATTTTTGTCTCTTGGCAACATTCCAAGGGAAGAAAACCCCTGAAAACATTGGAGAAAGCACGTGTAACAACAAAACTGTACATAATCATCTTCTTCTCATAGTTGATCATTGCGTAAGAGCTTTCCAAGCTAAGAGGAGGCTTTTTGACTTCCCAACAAACTTTTGCTAGATGGGGATGACCTACATCTACTCAAAAGTGTAACAGTGTAACTACAATTAGTGGCATAACCCAATCATCCATTCCATGAATCAATATAAAGCTTGCAAGCAACATATTGACAGTTGACACACCAAGAGGAGGCTTTCTGAGCAAAGAGGAGGCTTTTCTAACTTTTTAACAAGATTTTTTTAGATGGGGATGACCTACATCTACTCAAGAGTGTAACTATAGTTAGTGACATAACGTGCTCATCCATTCCATAAGTGAATATAAAGCTTACGAGTGACATATTGACAGTTGACACACCAAGAGAGCTCACTCAAAACTTCACATTTTCAACCTAATTCAAATTTAGGAGCATTCCATGGTGACCCTACTCATCCAATATTCAGCAAGTAGCTCTATCCAAGATTTTTGCAGCCATTGAAGTTGTACAATAAGTGAAGCAACAATTTCAGGACATTATTGACGAAGTGTGTCCTAGTTTTTTAATCCCTGAGATAAATGCTTCAATTTGTTGCCTAAAGAACTTATGATGCAGATGAACCTATGTTCCTGTAGATTTAACACAGAAATCTATATACTCAAATCCTACAAATCTATTCAAATGGTAAACTAGAACAAACAAAACAAAACAATGCGATTATTACTCGTTGTCTTTTTGAAACTGAGGTAGCCAACCCTTAGAAGTGGCCTGCACATGCTCTATTCAAACTAACAATCAGTGAAAAAAGGGTAAAAATGACACAACACGGCCATAGATAATAATAGGGAACAACACAACCATAGATAACAGGATAACAATGACACAACACAGCCATATATAACAACATTCCATGGATTTATAGGACTACCATTTATTAAAATTTCAGTCCACCACGAGACATACGAAACACAGCTAATCCATCCCCTCTTTTTAATTTACTGGGTTTCCAAATAACAGCAGGAAAAATCACTCTCAACAGAAACACACGCATCCCATATAAAACAAAACTGAAAGACTAACAAATAGGGAACAAAACTAAAGAATCATTATGGCAGCTAACAAATATAGTTACAAATAAAACCCTACTAAAAAATCTAAATCCTAAATGAACACAAACTAGTGCGAGCTGCTGTATTTAAGGGTAATCACATCATTTTTCCCATCTTTTAAAAGAAAATGAACATTCTAGTTCAAATGACCTTGATTTGGTAAACTTCATGATTTCTTGTTTGGTTTCCCTTCGGCTTAAATCTGTCATTCACCATTTGGAGCCCGGAAGGACAAAGAGATTCATATATATACTAACAGAAAAATGTTTGTAGGAAACTTCACAGCTATAAAATGAAGACAAAAGTCAGGTGAATGAAAACTGCAAAAAAAATATACACTTCCAAACACCTGCAACATTAAGTAAAAATTCAAAGAATGTGGTATAAACATGAATACTAGGAAGAAGGAAAGTCGATAAGCAATCTCAGTAGAGCCACAGACAACCATTCTGACAGAAAACTACCTTCAGATCTATATTAGGCCAAAAGTAAGGTTATCTCCCAAAAATCTGTCGGTTTAAGGAGCAAAGTCATTTTGTATTGTACAACATCACTACTTCAAAAGAAATGCACGCAGCTAATAAAATTAACCCTATTCTGCGGTCACAATTCACAAACAACAGAGGCATTAATCTACTATTACCTATGTACAAATATTAAAGGGTGTTGTCCCTGCTGAGTTTGATAATGCTGTTAACATAATCCAGGATCTTCAAGCACATTTTGCTCTTACCGAAAACAGGAAATCTCGCCAAAATCATCTGAAAAAAGAGTATGGCATCAAAGAAAATAAAAGAGTACTGTAATGAGCAGAAATTGGTGATCCAAAATGAACACCTTCGCCAAGTTTAGCAGAAAGTTGGGAATAGTTGGAAGAGCCCTGTCCACGCTTAAACCCTCGAAATGAACCTCAATTTGGGGTAACTGTATCCCCACTCTGCTCTAAATCATTCCAACCAAACCGAAAAATGAGAAAACATGGATAGATAATAAAATTAGAGCTTGAAAAGGAGATAATTAAATAAGTTAATGGACCTAGCATTTCTATTTCGCATTTCTTAAAGCAGAAAAATGGGGAATATCTGAGTTTCTCTTCCTCAACCTTGCAGGAAAGGGAAGAGGATCTGGAAAATACCACTACTTCACTGATAGAGGGCATAACGACAAAGAAGCGCCATTTTTGCTCCAGTCGCTGCCAACCTCCAGTGTGTGAAGATATATTTTGGAAAATAAGATGATGGTGAATAGATAATGCGGTGAAAATAATGTAACCAGCGTTTTATACAAAAATATCTTCAATTTCAACTCGTCAACTCACATTTAATGAGGACCAAAAAAATAAACATGTAGGATCACTGTCTTCGTCGGACAAAATTTTAGGTTGGCCTCTTTCAAATTGACAGGATTCACTATAGATTCCAGAGATCCAAGACGGTAATAAGGATGCAAAACATGGTACTAGAGAGAAAGCACTCCAAACCTTGTCCAAAACAGGGCCATGCTTAAGAGGTCTGGTAAGGATATCGACAAGAAATTGGAAGGAAACTGGAAGTTCTACATATTCGAGTGGGTTGTGTGCTCTTGCACACTCTACAATTGGCTAATTTCAGCACTTCAAACCCTTCTCTGGTTAAAATATTTTTTTTAGAACAGAAGCACACTCTCACGTTGATTTTCCCCCATTTACTTGTCTCAAGACATTTTAGTTTTGAAAGATGTGACACAGGGTAATGATTTTCCTATCAAATGGTTTATTACGTTGACATTTTTGCAATGTCCAAAAATGAAGCTTTCTACTCTACTCTTTCACATGAATCCCCAAATTGAATTGATGCCTCCTACTTTCATTACAGAATATGGATGTGAGCCAGGGATTGCCTGTTCTAGCATTGCAGCTCCAATAAAAAGGAAGGCATAGTAGCAAATGCAATTGTCAGGTTTAAAGCCAGATTCTGCAGCCTTTGCTAGCATCCTCCCTGCCCAATGCCAAAATGGGACCTTTGGAACAATATGGACATCCATCGAAGCATAAAGGATGGAGGAAGCAACAGCCCTGGTAGACATGCATGCAAAAAATGGAAGCATTAACAAGGCACGTGAACTATTTGACAGAATACCTGAAGTAGATGTCATCTCATGGACTGCAATGATTGCAGGATATGTGCAAAATGGATTTGTTGAAAAGGATTTAGAAACTTTCAAGCATATGCAATTGGCAAGTGTAAAGCCAAATTCCACAACCTTCGCTAGTTTCCTCCCTGCCTGTGCCAAAATGGGAGCTTTGGAACAGGGCATGGACATCCATCAAGGAATTCAGAGATAAATAAATACCTTCTTCACTGGAAGCAGGCGATTCCCATGGCAACCACGACGCCAACTGTGAGAAACTCCGTGAAAGCAAGAAAATATTTGCAGAAAAACAACTCTTCAACTCCTCGTCTGATTTCAATGACCATGAGTTTTGCAAATAAAATCCCTATGAACTTTTAATATCTCATTCAAATGAATGTGGCGGTGAAAGAGACTACGGATGTTCAGTGAGATTGAATTCAATGTAATTCGGTGGCACGTTAAGTGAGATTGAAATCATTCATTGTCCGCGTATGTTGGCCAACGTTGTGGATAGAGGTCAGTGGATTTCAAAATTTAGGCTGGTCTCTTTCAAATTGGATACCTCTTTCGTGTAAATTAGTATCAGATATTTTTAAATATATTTAGTTAAAAAAATATATTTTATTTTATTTAAATAAACAAATTAGTTGAAGATTTATTTAAAATTATTTAAAAATAATTTTTCTTTGTTTTTATGATTTTTTTTATTAAGATAAAAAGATAATAGTATTAAGTTTTGATTTTTATAGGTAAAAAATGACTTTCATATTGATCTTTTTATTAACCAACAATCTATTTTGTGGTCTTTAGTTCTTTTGTGTCAAGATCATCCTTGACTAAGGTGACATGGATTTATGTTTTCAAATTTCCAAAAAGAAGTATTAGAGTGTTATTAGATTGTATTTTTTCTCTTAACTAGTTCAAAATGAAATTTGGGTTTGCTAATCAAAATAAGGAGACTTTTCAAACTATTATTGATTTCACTTTTAATTGCATAAGAGTTATTTTAATTATTTACTTAATAGTTATTTTATAGTTTTACTTTTTTCTAATATGCATGGATTCTAAATCATTTTTATAACAAAATCACAATATGAAAATTTATGATGGTATTGTAGAATACCTCTTGACTTATTAAATATATTTAATTCAATATCAATTAATTTAGATAATAGACTTAAGACCACGTATTAATATTTATGATATTTAAAAGTAAATGAAAATGAAAATTTAAATGTATCATTCATTGTCCGCGTGCGTTAGCCAACGTTGTGGAGAGAGGTCAACCAAGATTTTAAAATTTTATAATTTATTGTTGACTTGTAAATTTGACCATGAATTTTCTAGCCACTTCCATGATCATATGACATATCATATGTGATGCATAAAAATGAACTGAGAACTCATAGACCTAATGCAATTGATTCCCATTGTCTAAGACTTGTTCCCCTTGATCTTTTGATGTCTAAATTTGTACAAAGAAATGTGATACTTACAAATACCTTTTGGAATCTATTAGATTGTAAGGGTTGAGTTCTCCTCAGTCAAACCCCTACAAAAAAAATAGATTTACAACATTTAACTAAAATATTCAAAGATAGAAAACAAGTATGCAAAAAACTTAATATGACCTAGATATATGCATACAAAATCAAAACAAGCAATCAACATGTAAATTGTATTTTTCATATAAAGGATAATGATCTATATGAAGTAACAAATATTTTATTGATTCTTTCTATAAAGATGGCTCTTTGAAACTTCTTAAATAAAATAAAAACATGTAACTAGCAATTTTTTTCACATATTTTGAAATTAACATTAATTTCAACTTACTTGATAAAGAAATATCCTTTGCAAACTTAAAGAAAAGGAGACAAAACAAGGGTAAAATATTTTCAAGTTACAAACTACTTAGAAATGTGAAAGGACTCGAACTAGATGTAAATGAGGTATCAAAGGATTCAATCTAGATATATCTAATAGAATTTAACTCTAAAAATAGTATGATAAAGGCTCCTTTTTAGATACAATAAAAAAATCTCTATCTGGTACCAAAAATATCATAACTTTCATAGTTGTATTACTATAATCAACCTTATGAAGAATGTATATGATAATATATACCCCCTCCAATTAATTGCATTCTTAGGGTTCAAAGAATTAGAAAAGAGGATAAAATTTAAAAGTATAATAAAGCATGCGATATAACAAAATATTATCATCACTTGATTAGAAACAAAAAACATAAATGGGATATATAGGTATCAAGCCATGTGTAATAAGTTTTCCCTAGCAAATGATAAGATAATGGTGACCATAAAAGAAAAATGTAGACATAATTGGGATGTAAAAGATACCATAATGACAAGGTCATAACATGGATAAAAAGATATAGGTGTGATAAGATTCATAACATGTAATCATAGGATCTAGAAGCACGATAAGATTGTATACATAAAGATATGAACATCTGATAAGCATCATAAACATGGAATTATAATGTATGAAAATGATAAGATCCTCAACATAAGATTCAAGTATGATAAGGACGATAAAAAAAAAAATTAAGACTAATGATAATAATCATTATCATATAATCATAAGATAGGGGTTGTAATAAGGTAGCATTCCCTCACCTTCTAGTTCATCCATTACATCTTGGAGGCCTTTCATATTCACATACTTTCTTATTTGTGAGGCTCACTAAAAGCACAAGGACAAGTACAATATCGAAAGAATAAAAGAACCATACATCAAGTGGATGGTGTCAATAAGCATTAAAATCTCTTAAGATGAATAAGACTAAACCTCCAATATGTTCTACTGTAGATTCATTCCCAAGAGATTGAAGTGTCCAAGAATAATTTCAATCCTTTAAAACATTTTAAATAAATTTTAATGTTAATTATATTGATGCTTCTCTACTTTTGGCTTATACAATTTATGGGTAGAGTTTGAAGCTTCACACAATGAAAACACGTATGAAGATCAGGGGACCTTTTTCAGTCTTTATCAAATCCCATGCAACGTACATGGAATTCTTCGATAACACTCGCAGCAAGACACTGAACTCAAATCGGCCCTTCAAAGGAATATTCATAGAAAGATGTGGTGTATGCGGGGTCTCGTATCCACCAAAGACATATCTGTCTCGACCTTATCGTGCCTATCCACAAAACAATACAATTGAAAACTACGAGTTATCTGAAAGAGATACGCGTCTGCCTATAGAAAATAATCAATTCATTTTAGTATATGATAATAAATCTCTATTTGATACTACAAGATTATCATAACTTTCATAACTACATTATTATAATCAAACTTATGAAGAATGTTTATAATCAAACTTATGAAGAATGTTTACAATAATATGTAGCTCTTTCCATTAATTACATTCATATGATGTAAAGAATTGGAAGATAGTAAAACATACGATATAAAAATGCTGTCATCATTTGATTAGTATGTAAAACACATAGAAATGAGATAGGTACCAAGGTATGTGTAAGAAGTTTTCCATCACAAATGATCAGATAATGATGACTTTAAAATCTAGAGAAAAAATCTAGGCATAAATGAGATGTAAAATATTTGAGCATGCCAAAGGTCATAACATGGATAAAAAGATATGGGTGTGATAAGGTTCATAACATGTAAGCACATGATCTAAGCATGATAAGAATCATAGACGTAAAGATATGGACATGATAAGCAGTAAAAAGATGGAATTAAAACATGATAAGGATCATAAACATGGGATTAGAAGACTTGAAAATGATAAGGATAATAAACATACAATGTAACTTTGATAAGGCTCATAAACATGGAAGCATAATACATGAACACGATAATCATAACACATATTTAATCATAAGATAGGGGTCACATTTTACATGAAGCCTTGTGAGAATAGGATATGAGAATGAAAACAATATGAAAAATATAAATGCCATAAACATGATGAAAATAAGCATCAATAATCATAATTAATATGTGATATATGTAAAACATAGACATCAAAGCATGTACATGGAAGTTCATAGGAATATTATACATTAAATGTAACATAGAAACATATGAGGTATCATAGAAACATGTGGAATGTGTGACACTAAATGTAAAGTATAAGAAATTGTGTGTATTTTAAACAATCTTAATAAGGTAAGAGAGAACTATATAAAGAGTGCAAGTAAAATAGTATACTATCTAATTTATTATTTATATTCAGCTAGATTACATTCTTTCCCTAAATGAATACACTAGAACTAGTTTTTATACAAATAACATTAGTATGAAGAATTTAGACATGATATTAATATACTAAAATATAAGAGAGAATAGAAATAGTGCCCTTGATTTATTAATTGATGTTAAAGAAAAATATTGATAGGTGGAAGGAAAAAGGTGTGTCTCACTTGTGGGATACTTGTAAATTGTGATCACTCCCTAAGGTGTGACTTCCCATACATCCTTTAAAGTATAATGATCCATTTTGTTAGCATGCACCCTTTATCATGGTGTTATTTATAATACCCCCTTGAGGCATGGCTTTATGATTTTGTCGCCTATGATATTAAACTTTGTACACCCCTTGAGGTGATTTCGTCCCCTATGACACTAAACTGTCCCCCACAACATTAAACTTTGTACGCTCCTTGAGACATGATTTGCAAAATAGTCCATGAATTTGGCATAACACAATTTGTTGGTTTATGAACTTGAGCATCCTTTTAACATGGCCACCTAGCATAATGCAACTTGCTTGCTAGTGGAGCCATTTGTTTCATGAGATACCTAGCATAACATAGCTTGCTAGCCTTGTGAAACCCATCATATTGGATGGAAACCTAACATAACACAACTTGCTAGCTAGTAGATCTATGTAGCTCATGATTGGTCTATGCATCTTGTTGACCCTTATGAAAGTACTATATTTTCTAACATCATAATCAAGAAATAGAATTTGGTATTTGAGACAAAATTAAGATTAAGGTCTCTTTGCCTTATCGGCTTGAATCCTTTTAGTACTAACCATGTATTTTTATTATGTCTTATGTGGGTTTTCATTGTGTTTGTATTGTGTAGTGTTTTTATTTTCATGTAAATATGTTTGCACTATGTTATGTTTTATGTTTTCATCATGTATGCTTCATGTTTTTAATGTTACATTTCACTTCATGTGTGTGTTCCTTAGTCCTTAATATTTTTTTTTCCATAAGATCTTGAATTTGAGGGCTAGAACATCCCCTAGATTCCATGTCGTCCTATCTCTTCAATGTTTGGATAATAGAACCCTTTTTGTCTTATATGTACTTTAGTGTCAGTCTAAGTGTAAGTTCATAATGTCACTAAAGTGGGGGATAAGTGTAGCATCAAAAATTGTCACCCTTAACAATTTCACACTAGGTTTACCTCCCCCTATGTACTTGGACCTAATTGTGCATTTAATTTGCTTGTTTTTTAAACAACTTTGGAAAATTAAAAGTTGGGATTAAAAAAAACATTTAATATTTAATATTGATGTTTAAGGCCCTAAAAAGGATGGGTCTAGATAGACTAGGGTGCCCAACACCCTTGTCCAACCCATTTTGGCTAAAACTTGAATATTTTGATGCTGACATAATTTTAATATTTAAAAAATCTAATTTTTTTTTTAGGAAATTAAAAGAATTGCATATAAATACAAATTATTTTCACCATTTTAATCCTAGCATGTTTTGAGAAGGAAATTAAGATTATTATTGGGCAATCAAGAGTAGTGAAGAGAAAAATTAGCAAAATTACAACAATATTTATTTAAATCAAGCATCATGTTAGCCATGCATCATGTGTTGGTGTCAACCACCTCCCAAGAGCACAAATTGCAAATAAATCTTCAAAAATGAGAGAAGCACAATGTTATTTCACCAACTTGAAGATGAAAATATATTTAGATGAGATGATAAATTACATAGTATACAAGCCTTTTAAAGGAATGAAATATGTGATAGGTGAAAAATTATTTGATATGGGAAAAAACCACCTACGTGGTTAACCCTAAGTGAAAACATAACACTACACTAACACCCACCTTAAGTGAAAAATTAGGGAGATTATTATGCAAAATGAAAATGCAAGATGGGTCCCGGATACAAGGCCATGTTAGGTACCCATGCACAACTACTATGTAATGCAATCCAATCTCTCACAACTAGAGAAAAGGAGAAAAACCCTGTAGGAGAAAACTCCTCTCCAAAAGAGAAAAAAAGATGAAAAAGGGAAGGGCTGAAAAAAGTGAAAGAAGGAGGACTTCACAAGACCCCCAAAGGACAACTCCCATCATTGATCTCAGGAAAATACAAAAGGAGAGAGACTATGTATCCCCCCATAGAAAATGTTGAAGATCCCCCCCATGATGAAGAAATTGTTGTGTTGATCCTATAAGTCTAAAGAATATCCCATCTCTACAAACAAAATGCCTCCCTTTAGGGAGAAAAAACACTAATGCAAGAGAAACTCCAACTCTAAAAAAAGACAAGGGAGAAGAAGAATCAACATGAAATATGCCTTTGAAAACTGTCCAAGTGCCTCCACATAACCAAATGTCACATCATGATCAAGTGCAACCTCAACTAAAGAAGGTGGATCAACAAGACCATGTGGAAACTTTGAAGCAACAATATACAAAGACACAGATGGTGTGACAACAGTGTAGATACTATCACAAAAAAGAAGGGATGTACACTCAAATGCATCATTCAAATCAGAAATGTGAGATTCACAAAATAACTCCTCACCTGTCAAGTGACTATCCCACAAAGAATGATCTGAAGGATCACAAACAACATATTGTGTTGAAGAACCAACCTCTGAAGCAATAGGAGATGAATCAACATAGGTCTAAAGAACCACAAAGTTTAAATGACTAATCTCTCTCGAGGAATTACTATGAACACTAGAAAGAGGGATGTGAGGCTCATAATCATCATCATCAATAAAATGAGAAAAGGCATAGAGATGAGACTCATGATCAACTTCACCAATAGCAATGACTTTTCCAATATCAAGTTCTCTAATGAAAACAAATTATGCAATGAACTCTACAATCTTAGGTACCTCACCATGAGTAATCTGATAGATGTAAAGTAGATTTGTGTACAAATCAGGAATACAAAGGACATCTCTGAAACAACCATCACCAATCTCAACATTTCCTATCCCTACAACATCCAAAAACTTACAATCTCCGAACAAAATCTTAGAAGTATCAGTGGGATGTAGACTCAAAAAAGGATAGGGAGTAAAACCCATGTGGTGAGATGCTCCTGAATCCAAAAACCACCTATCATGACCAGAATGAACTGTAGAAGTTACCAATGCATGTACTTTTCCCATGTAGAGTTTATCTTCTTTACCCTTAATTCCATTTGCAAATCTTACATTCCCTGATTGTGTAGGTTTGGATGAAGATGAAGGTGATGCAGATGAAGAGGCTATAGAAGCAGGAGTCACAGATGAGGGTAGTGGAATATTGTTCTTCTAAAGAAGATGTGAAAGCTCATCAATCTTCTTTGTATAGCAGTGGTATTCATCATGACCTTTCTTCTTACAATACACACAACTGAACTTCTCCTTCTTAGGTTTATCCTCTTTTGAAGAGGTGTAGGACTCATTAGAATTAGAATCCTTTCTTTTTTTGTTATTTCCACTTAAATATTGAGCCATCAAGGCATGAATCTTAGGAAGAGCATCTATATGAATCAACTTGGCCTGCTTCCTAGTCAATCTTATATCACAAAACTCCTCAAATGAAGACATCTTAAGATCTTCTCCCATGGAATCCATAGTAGAATAGAAGGTAGAGGAAAATACTTGAAAGGGACCTCTCAATTTTGACAAGATCAAGAAAATACACTCCTTATCATTTTTTGCATGACCACATCCTTTCAATTGTGACAAAATCAACTTGAACTGTGCAAGGAAATCCTGAATAGTGGGAAAGGTATCTGGGGAGAGAGAGTTGATATCGGCCCTTCAAGTTGTAATATTTTCAACTAATTGAATTTACCATACAACTCAACAAGCTTATCCCATACTTCTTTAGGTGTCTTACACTCCACAATGTGAAACAACAAATTATCAGACATATGGAGACCTATGAGTCCTCTGGCCTCATCCATTTTGTTTCTATGAACAAATTTCTCAAATGGTTTTGTGAACTCACATTGATCGATATCTAACATCTTCCAAATCCCCTAGATTGCAACAACTGTGATATTTTGAGCTTCCATACATGTGATAGTTGTGTGGAGTGAGCAATTCAATCCTTGGGTCCGACATGATTTACAAGGACACACAAAAAGGACTAAAAATCTATATACACCCCCCAAAATGGATACAAGGAGTTTTTCAATTCCCAACCACCAAATTTGCTAAGAAATTACTTTGCAAAAATGCAATAAAAAATGGCATAAATTGGATAGAATATTCAAAAGTACCTTGATAAAAAAAAAAAAAACTCAAATTGGCAGGCAAGCTGCACCAAGCACCAAGTGCCCAAGCAATCTTTCAAGTCATGAAGTCCAAAGCCATGCTACAGGGTCTCCAATGTGGGACTAAAATCCCAAATTATATTTAAATTAGTGCCCAAACAATCTACACGGGCCCACCTCCACTTCACTTTACTCAAGCAACTTGAACTCTAAATATATTTCACTTCAAACTTTATAAATTTTAAACTTTGAAGAATTTGTGCTCTACACTAACTCACTGCCTTGGTGAAGACTACTCAAGGATCATGCAAATCATGGCTCCAAAGGATTCATAGAGGTCTCAAAAGGATTCATAGAATTATGAGAAATCACAGCTTCAAAATACACAATAATGTTACAGTTGGCGTTGAAATTCAATGGAAATTCAGTTTATCGATCTCTAGTGAAAAATCCATCCAAAATGAGATCTCATTTCTGCTTTCAATCACACCATGAAGAAATTGTGGGCTTGCAATTGAAATGCCTCAAAGGGCATGGCCTGAATATTCACACCACTTGCAATGAAAACCGACCAAAACCATCATACAAATCATATTCAAATGCTTGGAAATGCTTCGCAGAGGTAATGTGCAGCCTCCCATGAATAAAATGTGTCCTTTGATAGTAGAAATCCTGCTTAATAAATCATACGTTGTCTACTAAAAATAAAATTGCACAAAATAAGGTTATATATGGGTATGTGCAGGATCATCATGGAAAAAACAGGCCCTTAAGTGACAAAAATTTTAGAAAAATCAGAGTTAGGCAACTTGACGTAAAATTTTGAATAAGTTATCTATATTATTTCAAAAATATGTAAGAATAGAATCTATAGAAAATTGAATGTAGTTTCTAAACTACTAGGCTTATTTAAAAAAAAATCTATTTGGTGAAAATTTGAAATTTCAATACAAAGAGTACTTGAATTTTAGAAAAAAGTAAGAAGTAGGTGACCACCGACCACTTAACCACAATAAAATGATAATATTTTTTTATAATATTTTAGATATAAGTAGATGACTCATTTCTTGATGTGATACATATTTTTTTTGTAATTTGTTTCCAAGTAAATAATAATTATAAATTTTTATTACAAATTTTAAAAAATATAAAAACTCGTATGTCTAACCACCTTAACTTGGTCAAAACATCATGAAATTCATTTTTTTTAATCCTATAGTATGTGAAGCATAGAATGTGATGCATGTTTTAGATTCAAAAAATGTTTACCATTTTAAAGCTATAGATTTTTTTCAATCAGCCTAACAATAAGGACTTTAGTCATAATTCAAATAGAAAATGAATAATAATTATTTATTAAATTCAAAGTAAAGCATAATTTATATCAATGGAAAGCTGAGAATCTCCTTCAAAAAACCTTTTTGTTTCATTATTTTTGAGTAAAAAAATGTTGTCAGCCACATACCCTACACATACCCATAGTATCACCACTTTTTGGCCCATTATGATCCTACTCATACCCATGCTGCACCCAAATGATCACACGAAATGAGTAGAGGAAATAAAATCATATCTAGTGCTTGAAAGCACCTCCAATTGTCAAAAAATGGTCCAATGTAAAGAATAACAACTGCAATATTTGCAAGATCCAATGCTAGTTTTAAAAAATTGAATATCAATTCAAATCTCAAAAAACTTGAATGAAAACTCTCAATGGCAGAAGGAGTAGGTTCAAGGCTCTAATACCATGTTGGTTTCAACCACCTCCTAGGAGCACAACTTACAAATAAATCTTCATAGACGAGAGAAGCACAATGCTACTTCATGAGAGATGAAAATATATTCAGATGAGATGATAAATTACATAGTATACAAGCCTTTTAAAGGCATGAAATATGTGACAGGTGAACAACTCCCTGATACAATAAAAAACCACCTACGTGATTAACCCTAAGTGAAAACTTAACACTATAGTAATATCATGTGTTCATGTGAGTTTGTTCATGCTTCATGTTTTTTTTTTTGTGAATACTAACACTTGTAGGACTTCAAATCAAGCATCAATTTCTCCTTGAAGCTAATGAGTGTATGACTTTAGTCCATCAAGCAATGCAGATCTAAGTGGTGAGTTGTAGTAATTATCAATTTATCACTTGTTTATCATTTAGCCTCTACTCGACCAAGGGTAAGCTCTCTTTTTATATCATCATAGTCATTATAGAGGTAGAAATACCAAAATAGGGTTTGACTTAGGCAAGCCCCTATACAACACAAATCTTCCCCCTCTTTTTTGTGTGTGCAAGTTATAGATCTGAAGTAAATTGGAAGAAGATTAAATGCCTAATTTCTCATTTGTGCATTCAATCCCTATAAGTCATCAATTCAAGGAAATTGGATTTTATCAACGATAAAAAAAAGTTTCAATAGCGAGTCCAAAAGAGAAGAGAACACAATCCAAGAGCAACAAGAGAGTGAAATCAGATCTAGAGTTCTTGTTAACCAGTCTAGGGCACCCAATGCCCCTGTCCAATTCTTTTAGGCCCAAATTTATATGCTAGGTGCTAGGTTCTTGTATGTCTTCCCTCTACTATTCTGAATTTTGTTTCTATTTATTTGTTCTTTTTTTTCTAGAAATCCCAATAGTTTTTTGCATTTTCATAAATAACCTAGGAACATCATTGCTTCATAAAATCCAGTCAATTAACAATCAATTAATCATGACACATCATCCCCCAACAAAGGATTAAAACCTTGATTCATCAATTTGGCTCTTCCATTGAGGTTTGTATACAAGTGGATATTAAGATCACTTTTAATCCTTTCCCCAGTGTCATATTGAAAGAAGTATGATTTAATACCTAAATCATTTTTTCTAATCAAACAAAAATTATCACATGCCTTACTCATTTATGGCCATTTTCACTCTTATCCTTCTTCTACATTCTTTTACTCTTACAATTTGGACATGGAGTATTTCATTCTTAATCCCTTCTCTTTTTTATGAGTCTTCAACCCTTTGCATACATATACAATTCAATGTCTTCTACGATGATGTAAACTTATATATGTGTTCATGTGCAAGGTCTTCATATCCCTATGCACATATCATACATTTTTCATGCCTCTTGGTGGATTCCTCAACCTCTAACAAGCCTTATATACGTATGCTCTTATTCCATTGTATTTTTCCTTGAGTGTCTTCTCCATTGTAAGTTATCTATAAAATCCTTTGAAAGGGTTTTGAAGAATACTTTGAAGCCTTTAACTCTTGACAAAGGATATATGTTCTTGGCCAATACTACTTTCCTCACGAGTGACAATCACATATACATATCTTCCTAGCTTATCAAACATTTGTCACCTATCAAATCTCTTTTCAGAATGGACTATAACTTATGTTTGGGTATGCAAACTATCATGTGATCACCAAAAAGTAATTCATTTCCACTATCCTCTTTTTCTTGTGAGCTATCAAGATCCTTTCACTATTTTGACCATTGTACTTCTCATTGAGCTATTTTGTCACACAAAATCAAGCATAAAAGAGGCTAGAATATGCATGCTATTAAAGGAAATTCTTGGATGTGATATTCATGTTCTTGGATTCTTAGTCACTATATTTTAATGGAGTATTATCCTTTAGTTCCTTTTCACAACCTTTGAAGATAGTGACATCGCTATCATTAAAATTTCACCTTTTATAAGCTTATTTTCTCCTTGAATACTTGCATCACCCTTAGCACTAACCTTGGTCGTAGACTTCAAATGATGCTCGATGATCTATTGTATTTCCTCTTCAAACTTGTTGACTTTATAACAAAAATAGAAAATAATTGTCATCTTATTGAGGTAGATGTGTACATTCCTATGATTATAGAATTTTCTTAAAACAATTGTGTTTAGTAGGAAAATAGGGTTTGCATCAAAATGAATTGATCAAGATGATGAACTACTAATTCTCACCAAAAAACATGCAATTATGTGTATGATATGATGCAAATAAGAATCAGAAATAAATCCTAACTATTATAGAAATAATGAGGGAAGTTTTGAGAGGCTAGAATGGTGTGTACCTTGCGGCAAGAAGGTTGTTTTAAGGTCACATATAACTCATTCGCCTCTAATAGAAAATAGGTCCCTATTAGGTTTTCTGAAAACTAAAATCTAGGTTCTATTCTTCAACATCTACACTCTTAGCTCCCAAAAACATGAATTAAACTATTTAGCCTTGTTTTCATGTTCTTGCAATGTAGGTGACAATTTTGCTTCAAACTTGTTCTCCACTTGATCTTCAACCTAGAAACCTACAAACACACATTCAAGGGTAGAAAACTTTGATGATTGTTACAAGATATGTGTTTTCCTAAGCCAAACCCATTTTAGGTAATTAAACCTTATGATGAAATAATGAAATGGAAGCATGAAACATGAAATATGCAATGATGATACCTTGGAAGTTTTCTTGGAATTTAAATCTACAAATTAACATGAAGTGGCCATGTAGAATGTAGATCTAGATCTTGAATTGGATATGAATCAATGGTTGAATTGGATCTTCAATGCTACATCAACACACACTAGCTCAAAAACATGTTTGATGCACTATTCCTTTGACATGATGATATGATCTTGAATTGCTGCAATAAACTCTTGGTAATCTGCCCTTTAATTCCTTTAAAATGCTCTATAATGCTATTGTGAACTCTTGTGTAAGTGATCTTGATTGCTTATGAAGTTCTAGGATGAAACTATGTGAATTAACCTTATATTTATACTAAATCTAAGAATTAACCATGAAATTCAAATAATCCAAGCCAACATTAGATCTAGAATTAAAAATCATTAAAATAACACTACAAATAAATTCAAAAAGTAGTGTCCTATGTGTGGAGAACCCATTTGCCACCTCGAGTGAATGGGTCCTAGCACAACTTCCTAGGACCATGCTTTGGGGGGATGAAATAACATCAAAATTCCATTTCAAATATGCCATGAAAGGGGTGTCCTATGTGAGGAGGACTAATTTTCCAGTAAAGGCGAATGGGTCCTAGCACAAATTTCTAGGACACCAATTTTTCCAAGTTAAATGTCAAGCAATATTAGCAATGGGTGTCGAGATAGATCCTTGAAAAATAAAATTAATAAGTCTCATATTTGAATTAAAGGGGCCCATTAGGCTCAATTAATTAATGAAACCCTAGATAAGTGTGAAAGTGTAATACAACACTTTATGACACCCTAAATAAGGAAAATTTAAGTACATTTTAGTTAAAAGGGCCTTAGATTTAGTGTGAATGTGTAAAACACATTACAACACTAAATCAAGGCATTATTAGGTTAATTTGTTATTAATTATTTCCAAATACAAGAAAAAGGGATACTTTTCCCGTTAATACATATTGCCCCCACTTTAGTGAGAGTTTCCCCCATGTCAAACTCACACTAAAGTAGACATTCAAGACACTTAAGTATGTAGCAATAACAAAGATACATATTCATACCCTATCAAAGACCAAGAAAAATAAAGGATCAAGCACAACCATTGCAACACACTATGGAATGAGGTTATTTGTCTATAACATGTGTGTTCACTCTATGGTAGTGGAATAGGTCAGTCCATCCACTAGGTGAGTTATCCCAACGAGGTGGAAAATGAGATTCATATTAGCCTCCCATACCATACCAAAGTTATTGTCCTGACAACTTTGATAAGGCACCACAATGTAATGCTTTTGTGAGTGCTTTTGAATGTCATGTCTATAAGTTTTAGTTAAAGGGGATTTTTCTTTGTTAAATAGCCACTTATGGGATGCCTCTCGCTTCGCATCATGCCTCCAAGGGAGATCGTATGCTTAGAAATATCGCATTCTTAGAAGAAATCAAACCCAATGACACCACCAAAAAAAGAACATGTCACAAGAAAAAAGAAAATTGTGCCATGAAATATGTTGAAAGATGTCATCAATGTATGCCCCCACTTTAAAGCAGTTGCCAACACCATTATTATGAGCAATTTCTTCAAAGTAGCCAACTTTTTCTCCTAAAACATGAGAGTTTTCCTTAGAAAATCCTATAGAATATAGAATATCAAACATGATAAAAAAAAATAATTATAATTATTTTATTAATTTTTACAATGAAAATTATTACATTAATTTATATTGTCCAAACAATCTATTCAATAAATTATATATATTTTATAAAAAAAATATATAATTAAAAAGTTAATTATTAAAAATTTATCTCTAACAATTTTTTTTTAAAGTGTGCGCATTCAACGTGTGGATCAAATTATAGTATAGAAAGCTCGAATAAGGAAATAAATCTTTTTAGGGGAATAAGATGCATGGTAGAGGAGGATGGATAGTTTGAGAAGCAATTTAAATAATAATTACATAAAATGAGGTACCTAAAATGATTTCTCTACTTTTGGCTTATACTAAGTAATTGCGAAATTTGAACTACCTACGGGAGTCAGGGGACCTTTTCCAGTCTTTTTACCACGCGTACGGGAAGCCCATTCTCCATTTTAGCCGTGATCATTGCAACGTACTTGGGATCCTTCCAGTCGCGGTCGACCTCCAGACTGAATTCTTCGATAACACTTGCTGCGATGCTTTTCATCTGAATAAACGCCATCTCTTTCCCCAAGCAAACTCTCGGCCCAGCCTGGAACACTGGATATTTGAATGCACTGTGCGCCACAAATTCTAGCGTTCCATTCTCTGTCTTGTTCAGCCATCTTTCCGGCTTGAATTCGAAACAGTCGGTGCCCCAGATGCTTTCCATCCTTCCCATCGCATAAGGGTGGTATATCACGCGCATCCCCTTGCTTACCTTTGTCCCATCCGGCAGAACATCGTCTTGCAATGCCTGTTTCGTGTCAGACGGAACGGGCGGGTACAACCTCATCGATTCGCACAGAGAGGCCTGCAGATACTTCATTTGCTTCAATTCATCGTAGGAGAAAGAGGAACTGCTCTCTTCTCTCGCAGCAACAAGGCCTGTAATTTCTACATAAATATTCTGTTCGACTCGGGGATGAGAGGAGAGGAGCCAGAAGAACCATGTCAGTGCGGCAGACGTTGTGTCCCTGCCCGCCAAGATAAAACTTATTACGATATCTCTGAGGAAAACATCACACGAAGCCTTTCCTGCAGAAACGATAGCACTGTCGTGGAGGAAAAGAAATCTGGACAAGAGATCTTGACGCCGTGGCCCGCGAGAGGGAATTAATATTTCTTTCTTCCTCGCGTCGATAACGTCTTGCGCGAACTTATGAATGGTGTGGATTGCCTGGCGTAGGTGTTTCTCGGAGCCGACGTTGAACATCCGCTTGAGCATCCACAGGAAGGGCAGGGGATCCGTGAATCTTTTCAGGCTTAAATTCGTTGCGACATCAAAGGCCTCTGCGAATTCTGAAAGCGGGAGAGAAGTGTCGAGGCAACCGGGGTCCATGCCGAACGCCACCTTACTTATATTGTCGAAGGCAAATCGCTTGAAGACGTCCTGCATATCCAACCGACTCTCCCCCGGCTGGATGGTGGCAGCAGCTTTTCTGAGAAGCGGCAGGAGGCGATGCGTGATCTCGCCCTGCACGCTCTCTGCAATGAAGTCGCGCAAAGAGTTGGTGCTGAACTCGTAACTGGCAACTCGTCTCTGCAACTTCCAGGCCTCGCCGTCCGTGTTGAAAATTCCGGTTCCGAGCAGATCGTTCAAGAGGAGCCTGAAGTAGTTGCCCTTGGGATAATTCTCAAAACGGGTCTTGAGCAGGTGTTCCACATTGCATGGATCGGCCGTGATAACCACTTTTACTCCGGGGCGGTGAAAAGTGATGGTGTTGGAGGGAGCGTGTTTGAGAAGCTCCGTCAGCCATTCTGAGAGCCGACTTCGGTTCCTCAAGAAAGCAAACAATGAACCCACAATTGGATAAGACGTAGGCACAGCATTATCGTCAATCTTGCTTATCAGCACGTAGATTATATAACCAACAATCAATGCAAGAGCCAGAAAGCTTAAGACGCTTAGCATGCCCAGAAATAATGGAGAAATGGTCTTCATCTTATGATTTGGGTGAATGTTAATCTGGGTCTGGTATCTTATAGCTTGAAGTTGTAGCACACAGCCCTTCAAAGTGTAGGGGCCATAGATATTCTCCATGTGGGATGATGAGGATATTAGGTGTCGTACCCGCATATCCGAGGATATGCCGCATATCGTACCCGCTACAGACATCTCGTCTGGAGCCTATCGTGCCTAACTAGAAAATAATACGAGTTACATGTGTCTTTCTGTAGATAAGAATCAATTTATAGTTTTACTTTTTTCTAATATGCGTCGATTCTAAATCATTTTTATAATAAATCGCAAAATGACAATTTACAATGCTATTTAGAATACCTCTTGTAATAGACTTAAGACCGATATTAATATTTATGATATTTAAAAGTAAATGAAAATGAAAATTTAAATGTATGAGTACTTAGTAGTTTCAATGTAGATGTTTCTATTTAGATTTTTTTTTTAAAAATTCATCTAGATTTTAAAATTTAATAATTTATTGTTGACTTGTAAATTTGATCATGAATTTTCTAGGGCTACTTTCATGATCATATGACATATCACATGTGATGCGTAAAAATGAACTAAGAACTCATAGATCTAATGTGATTGATTTCTATTGTCTCAGACTTGTTCCCCTTGATCATTTGATGTCTAAATTTGTGCAAAGAAATATGATGCTTACAAATACCTTTTGGAATCTATTAGATTGTAAGGGTTTAATTCTCCCAATCAAACCCCTAGAAAAAAATAGCTTTACAACATTTAACTAAAATATTCAAAGATAGTAAACAAGTATGCAAAAACTTAAGATAACCTACTCAAATTATTATCTAATAAATTCTATTAGAATGGTCTTAAAAATTTTATATTGCTAAAACCCCACAATGCTGCTTGATAATTCCTAGATGATCGCCCTCAATATTTTCTTGAATAAGTAAATGAATATTTTTTAATAGAAGAAACAAACAAACCCATAAATCAAACAAATGTGTGCTAGGTCAACTCACAATGGTTAGTTTAACATTTATCAAGACCAAATTTTCAAAAATTATATTTAAAAAAATTGTATTTAGACTTGTAACTATGAAAATGGCCTAGGTCAAGTCCGCACACAAATTTAATTGAGGATGATGATAAATCGTTTTGAAGATTAGTGATAATAGGACCAAGATATACAGTTTCATATGTCAAGTTTACAAATAAATATGTCACTTCTAATCGAGTTGTTATATTTAGGATGTTAATCAAAGTATGTCCAAAACATAAAGGAAAAAAATGGTTTAAAATATTCATCATTACATTTTTCCCACTTTCATGTGCATGCAAACTACTAGATAAATGCATGCAAAATCAAAATAAGCAATCAACATGAAATTGTATTTTTCATATTATAAAGGATAATATATGAAGTAACAAATGGGGTTGTTGATTACTTCAGGATTATAAAGTGGGTCTTTCATGAGATAAAGGACCTCAACTTAAAAAATAGAGCTCTCACTAGTAAGTTGGAAGAAATGAAAGCTAAAGAAACTACCCAGAATACTGTTGAGGTTGTGTGTATGGAGGAAAGCATGAGGTTGATGGTCGAGCACCTCCAACGAAATATTGAGCTCACAGACAAGATGAAGAAGGATAATTAGGTTAAGGTTAAGGTCCTGGAGGGAGAAATTAGCAAAATCAGGGAAACTATGAAAACTATCATGGAGCATAACCACAAAATTGTTAAACATAACATCACTATCATGAGCACTATGGCTAAGAAAAAGGAAAATTTTCAATAGGGATCTTTGGTTGTGGATTTGGATGTTGATAGGGAGAAAAGTAAGATTGAGGATGTTGGCATCTCGAAGAGAACGAGAGCTCACCTAAAGAGAGAGGCTGATTCTACACCCCAGGAGATTCAAGCTCTAAAATAGGGCACCCAGGATATGTGCAACCTTGAAGTTGAGGTTGTTGATACTTTAAAGTCCTTAGGTTAGTTTTGGGTGTTTTTTCATACTAGTTTTTTTTGGCCTGTTCTGGCTTTGGGCTGGTGGTTGTAGTCTATCTTGGATTTTACTGTTTTGCAGGGCCTTCCTATTTTTTGGGTTCTATAATGCTTTATCTTTCTTAAGCTTGTAAACTTTGTGGTTTTAGGTCCCTATAAAACCCATTTTTTCCTTTATCAAAAATAAATATTTCATTGATTCTTTCTATAATGAAGGCTCTTTGAAACCTATAAAATAAAATAAAAATATGTAATTAGCAATTTTTTTCACATATTTTGAAATTAACATTAATTTCAACTTACTTGAGAAAGAATTATCCTTTGCAAACTTAAAGAAAAAAAAACAAAACAAGGGTAAAATATTTTCATGTTACAAACTACTTAGAAATGTGAAAGGACTCAAACTAAATGTGAATGAGGTATCAAAGGATTCAATCTAGATATATCTAATAGAATTTAACTCTAAAAATAACATTATAAAAGGCTCCTATTTAGATACAACAAAAAATCTCTATCTGGTACCCAAAATATCATAACTTTCATAGTTGCATTACTATAATCAACCTTATGAAGAATGTATGTGATAATATATACCCCCTCCAATTAGTTGCATTCTTAGGGTGCAAAGAATTAGAAAAGAGGATAAAATTTTAAAGCATAATAAAGCATGAGATATAACAAAAAAATATCATCACTTGATTAGAAACAAAAAAAACATAAATGGGATATATAGGTATCCAGCCATGTGTAATAAGTTTTCCCTAGCAAATGATAAGATAATGTGGCCATAAAAGAAAAATGTAGACATAAATGGGATGTAAAAGATACCATCATGACAAGGTCATAACATGGATAAAAGGATATAGGTATGATAAGGTTCATAACATGTAGCTATAGGATCTAGAAGCATGATAAGATCATATACATAAAGATATGAACATGTGATAAACATCATAAACATGGAATTATAAGGTATGAAAATGATAAGGATCCTAAATATAAGATTCAAGAATGATAAGGACTATAAAAATAAAATTATAAGACATAAGAATGATAATGATCACTATCATATAATCATAAGATAGGGGTTGTAATAAGGTAGTGTTCCCTCACCCTCTAGTTCATCCATTACATCTTGGAGGCCTTTCACATTCACATACTTTCTTATTTTTGAGGCTCACTGAAAGCACAAGAACAAGTACAATATCGAAAGAATAGAAGAACCATACATCAAGTGGATGGTGTCTCTAATCATTAAAGTCTCTGAAGATGAATAAGACTAAACCTTCAATATTTTTTACTAGAAATTCATTCTCAAGAGATTGGAGTGTATGCACATTGTCATGTCCAAGAATAATTTACATAAATTTTTATGTTAATTATATTAACAAATTATAGATACATTATCATAAAGCTTGAATAAGGAGATTACTAAAATGGTGCTTCTCTACTTTTGGCTTATACAAGTTATGGGTAGAGTTTGAAGCTTCACACAATGAAAACACGTACGGAAATTAGGGCACCTGTCTCAGTCTTGTTACCAAATCCCATGCAACGTATATGGAATTCTTCGATAACATTCGCAGCAAGACACTGAACTCGAATCGGCCCTTCAAAGGAATATTCATAGAAAGATGTGGTATATGCGGCGTCTCGTATCCGCTAAAGACATATCAGTCTCGACCTTATCGTGGCTAACCACAAAACAATACAATTGACAACTACGAGTTATCTGAAAGAGATACGCGTCTGTCTATAGAAAAGAATCAATTCATTTTAGTATATGATAATAAATCTCTATTTGATACTACACTAGTATATATATATTATTTACTAGCATATATATATATTTTATATTATTTATATTATTTTAATAATAATATATATAAAATACATCAAGATATCCTTTTCAAGGTGCCTATTCAATTTTTATAATAAAAATTTGATTAAAAAATAGGTGCCTCGAGAAGGATATCTCTCCACGTATTTTATATATATGCTAGTAGCACAACATGTGATAGCTTAAATAAATTAATTTTTATTTATATTTATTATAAAATTATTATAATAATTCAATTATTCTAATTATATATTTTATTATAAAATTATTCTAATAATTAAAATATTCTAATTATATATTTTATTATATAATTATTATAAAAATTAAAATATTCTAATATGATTAGGGTTAGGATTAGGTTTAGGGTTGGGGTTAGTATTAGGGTAAGGGATAAGATTAGGGTTAGGGTTAGGGTTAGGGTTAGGATTAGGGTTACGATCAGGATGAGGGTTAGGGTTGGGGTTAGGATTAGCATTAGCATTAGGTTTAGGGTTAGGGTTTATTTAGGTTAGGGTTAGGATTTAGTAGTTAAGGGTTAACATTAGTATTAGGGTTAGGGTTATGATTATAGTTAGGGTCGGGATTAAAGTTAGGGTAAGGTTAGGGTTAGGATTAGGGTTAGGGTTAGGGTTAGGGTTAGGATAAGGGTTAGGGTTGGGATTATGGTTAGGGTTTAATTAGGTTAGGATTAGGATCAGGATTAGGGTTAGGGTTAGGATTAGGGTTAGGGTTAGGGATAAGATTAGGGTTAGGTTAGGATTATGGTTAGGGTTAGAGTTAGGATTAGGATTAGGGTTAGGGTTAGGATTGGGGTTAGGATTGGGATTAGTTTTAGGGTTAGGGTTAGGGTTTAATTAGGTTAGGTTTAAGATTAGGGTTAGGATTGGGATTAGGGTTAGGATTAGGATTAGGGTTAGGGTTTAATTAGGGTTAGGGTTAGGGTTAGGATTAGAGTTGGGGTTAGGGTTAGGGTTATAGTAAGGGTTAGGGTTAGGCTTTAATTAGGTTAGGCTTAGGGTTAGGGTTTAATTAGGTTAGAGTTAGGTTAGAGTTAGGGTTAGGCTTAAATAATAATATTATTATATAATAATATTTTAGTATACTTTTAGGATTAGGGTTAGGTGAAGATTGATTTGCAAACATTTATTAAATAATTTTTAAAAAATTTAAATATAAATCTTAAATTTTGATTTATATAAAGTGCATGGATATTTATAAGGCATTCAATTTTTTCAATTTTATAGATCAAATCAAATTTCATATATATATTTAATTGCAATTATCATTTTTTTTAAATCATTTTAAAATTGAAATTAACATTGGATAAAATGTGTAAAAAAAATTGAAACATTTGCTTATAAATATTTAACTTATATTTGAGGCATATTTAATATTTCATATAGATTTCACACACATCTACTTTAAAAATATATTTAATACCACACATTTTAAAAAACCACATACATTACAAATAATGAGTAGCAAAAAATATGTTATCAAAAGAAAAGAAAAAATAGAAATGGAAGTGTTATATGTTGCCACACATCCTACATTACAAATAATGAGTAGCAAAAAATATGTTATCAAAAGAAGAAAAAATAGAAATGGAAGGGTTATATGTTGCCACACATCCTCTTGAATTTATTTTTTTTAAGTTTTTTTTTTATATTATAATATAAGTTAAACAAATTTAATAAACCTTTCCTACAATTTGTACAAAGTTTGTAAATATAAGAAGTATTTAAGGTCAAATAAGAAGTGATTATACTAATAACATCTCATTGTAATGGTGCAAATACATTACAAATTCTTCAGCAATGAGATCAGTATTACAACCTTTATTTTCATAGTGATCTTCATATACTTCTTTGAGCATATTTGGAAATTTGGCTACTATAGTATATGCCTCATGAACTTTTTTTGCAACAAATTCCATTGTCATTATTTCTAGTTCCTCGAAATCATCATTGATCATTAAGCTTGTATTCTCAATTTCTTTGACAATCTTATTGCAACACTCTAAAACTATTCTTGCACATTTGTCGATAGGGGTTTCAACAAAATCATTTGACCTTATAGAGATAGTTGGGCTTTGAACTACAATTTTTGATTCATTCTATGAATCTTCCATTTTAAATTAGATTACTCACTGAAAATAAAAGAACAATAAAATTAAGGTTAGCATTTAAGAATGATAAGAACAAAAGTATCCATAAATTTTCTGTAATGTCCCCTTCTCAAACCTGATCTTTCTAGTGACCGTTGGCCTTTTCCTTGGGAACCTGAAGGCTAGTCGGAAGATAAATTAGGGTTTCCTATTTTTGAGGAGGTCATTGCTCAAAGATGATGGATTCAATGGCAGATCCTTTCTGGGTTTTCAGAGAGCTTCGCAGTGGTGTGTTCATCTCGGCATTCTGAGCATTTTCCAGAATTTACTATTTTTAGTAAATTCTATTTTTAGCAGCTTTCCAGTTGAGTTCAGTTCGGTTGACTTCCTGCTTCAGTTTGGTCAGATGTTTTGCTCAGTATTGGCTTCAGGGCACATTCGGAAGGATAATTTAAGTCATTTAATTAAAAAAAGTCACGTTTTAATTATTATATTTTAACGTTGACCCTTAGCCTAGAGTTAATGACTTAAGGTTGTTTTAAAAAGGTGATCTTTTGAGGGTGGCGCCTCATTAAGGAATATTTTAATTATTACTAAAGTCTGAGCAAGCTTTGTTGGGCGCATTTATTAAAGTATGATATTTATTTAAAATATCAAATCTAAAGCTTTGAAGGAAAAGTACGCCCATCCTTGAGGAGATTGAGTTTTGACCTAAAAGCGAATTTTAGGGTTTTGAGAAGTCAACTGGAGAATTATAAAAAGGAGTCTTGGAGCATCATTTGGTATCTTTTGTCTATGCTAATGTTATGCTGCCGAAATGGTTGCGAAATTACTTCGAGGAATCAATGCCTCCTAGTCTGGGCTCGACTTCGTGCTTGAGAGACAGCACCTAGTGGAGAGGTTTGCGTAGTTGAGTGTTTTGTAGTAAGTTTTGCATTGTAATCTGCATTTGTCTAGTTAGCTTCAGATTTTGCATGTTAGAAGTTTCTGATTTTTGCAAGTTTGCTACAACAGATTCATAGTTTATCTCATAAATCAAAAAAAGACAAAAATTTCATTGTGGGTATTGTCTATTTCTATCCACCTTGGCTAGGCGCCCTTGCATGCTAGTTTGTAGATTTTTTGAGAAGCATCTGAATTTTATAAAGAAGATTCACCCCTGTGCTGGGCCGTACCATCTGCTTCTTCTTGGGAATTATGTATTAAATAACGTTCACCTTATAAGCTTGCTTTTTGTTGTTAGTTTGAGCGCCCTATTGCTAGTAATGGTTTGCATTTAGTTTCATGTTATTTGAGTATGTATTAAGGGAGTTACGAGCTATTAAGTAAATCCATATGCAGCTGGTTATATATGAAAATACAGGACTGTCATAACAGTTGCAGAATTTTGCATCTTCATCCTTGGACGGGCATTGAGAGATCTCAAAGATTTTGCAGTAGTTTCATTGGGAATTGCTTCAGCGGAAAAGAGGTTGGATCTAGTGGTTCTCTTCATTTTTTAGCTTTACTCATCAGCAAAGAAATTCTATGATATTGTTGCAAAACTGTTATAAGCTGATTCACATTGTTAGCAAGATTTAATCTCTTAAATTGTAAGCTGGCAGTAGTACTGACAGCATTATAGATTCTTGCTTTATCAGATTGTAATAGTTCTCTTACTTTCAGCAGTTGATATTGTAGTTAATTTACCTCCGCCCTATGGTAGCTACTATCCCAGCTTGGGTTAGAAAGCACATTCTGGGTGTTGAGCATTTCCAACTTTCCGCATTATCTTTTCAAGCATTGTATTCTGTAATCACTCTGTCATATGGTCGCCCCTCACTCCGCATTGGATTGGGTAGCACATACTTGATGTTGAGTTCTTTTCTGTATTTAGAGTAGAAGATCCTCTGACCAATGCTCGCCATCATCGGCGCCATTCTGGTTAGAGTTGCTTTCTTGCACGTTTTGGTTTACCCATCGAACCTTAACGGGTGCACTTGCTTGTAATGTTGTAATCTGTTAATTGAAAAACGAAAAAATTTGGCTCGGAATATTTCATTTTCATAAAATATAATTCAAGAATTAAATTTTTTTAGTAACAAATAGTTTATAAAATAAATAATAAATAATGAAAAAACTTTCTATATATTTGAAATAGCACCAAAAAATATAATTTCATAATCTTGACAAAATTAAATCTTTTATTTGATTGAATTTAGGCATAAATACTATGTTTAAAGATTGATTTTGCTAAAAAATGTCAAAAAAAAGATTTAAAAAATGTTTCCACTTAATTAAACATTTATGCATGTGTAATAAATCCAACACACATTTTTTAAAATATTTTCAATATTGAATATACTCATAGATACAATGTTTATATAGTTTGGGAACATTTGTCACATAATTTATGTACAATCATTTCATCTAATTAATCATGGATGCACTGGTAATAACTCTCCATCTTTAGTATCATCAAGATTAGTCTGAACTTTAATTGTCAACTTGGACTTTATAGCAAACAAAGTAAGTATACCATAGTTTTCATGTAACAACCTAAATGATGGCATTACTTGATGCACCATGAATCTAATGGTGTACTTAAACTTAAGAGTTGTGAGAATCCATTCTTTAGGTGGGCCCATGTGATAACTAATTTTGGATGGTCCATTAAGAAATCGCATGAACTTCATATTCAATTCATCAGATAGTGTTTATTTTTTTATATTTACCATTGGCCTAATTGTGATTTTCCATATGCATCCAGCGAGGTAAAGATCTTGAATCTCATGGTAAAAAGCAATTGACCAATCACAAATATCTATAATCTCAATCTGTAGATGATGAAATTCGACATCTAAGCTCATTTTGATCTTTGATTCATATAGGGAGTTAAAGTATACAACATAATTGGGAAAATTTATTTGAGAAGTCTTTGGTCCATTGTTATTTATTCTCTTCACCATCCTATCTATCACCCAATATCGAACACTCATTTCCTCTATACGAAGGAGGACATTGGGTGGAAGATGTGGGTGATACTTTGACAACCAATTGTACGCCCATGTTGTATGGATTGGATCTAACATTTTGCTGTTGTGCATGAAAATTATTATTAGCTCTTGCATTACTATTAAATAGAAAAATAAATATAATTTCTAAACCAATTTGAAAAATGAATAAAGGATAGTAAACATAAAGATAATGCATGCTATCAAAGTAACTCCCTTTAGATTTAATGGAATTGATATATATAGACACTATTTCTTGAAGGTTAGAATATTAAGTAAATTTTACAAAGTTTTTAGAAATAAATATTAAAGTCTAAAGTGAAACACAAAAATGACCATTAGAACACATATCTGGGAATTCATTTTACATTAACCATATAAAAACAATGCAAAGTTACATGATCTTTATTTAACAAACATGCATGTTGAAAAGAGATTAATTACATTTCAAATGTAAGTTATATTGGAAATTGAATTCAATAAATAACATGACATTCTTAAATTTATATAAGAATTTTTTATCACTTATTTTTAATCAATAGAGATTACCAAAGCATGCAATGGAATATTTTAAGTGGTGCCAAAAAATAACAAATATATTAAATCCATTGAAGCAAAATTATTGAATAGACATTGTGAAAGCATGTATAATAGTATATATAATATTAGCGATTATTTTGGTTGCAAAAAAGAACACGTATGAAATCCATTGAAGAAAATTTCCACAAAAAGTATATTACATCAATTATCTTCTAAAAATTTGAGTCTGTCTTTTTCAGCCTTGTGCTTAGCAAGTTGTCTACCCTTTTTTATCTTCTCATAACAGTCATATGTGAATGGTGGCATAATTCTTAGGCTATCTAGAGACTTTACACGAGATATGCCAACAAATTTCAATCTTGTTCTTTCTCTTGGTCCAATATCAATGGTGGCTTTTGAAAGAGTCAAACCCTGTGATTTATGAATTGTCAATGCCCAAGCCAATCTTAATGGCATTTGGATTATCCTCCCTCTTTGTATTGTTGTAATTGGAATTGCATTTGGATTGTGATCATCAAATGGTATTCTTGAGTAGCTGTCAAACTCGACCATTACATATGTGGGTGGTTTTGGTGGACCACTGCCAGGTTTGTATACAATCTTTCTAATATATCCTAAAGCTCCATTCACAAGACCTGCTTGTATCCAAAGGTTTGAAGTCAAAATTACCCTAGCATCCTTACAAATTAATAATTCTAGATCAAGTTCATCATTTGAGCATCCTTCTGCTGCATTGATACTTCTTGATTTTGTTGCAACACTATGTGCAACAGGATGCTTTAATGAGTATAACATTTTCTTATTATGGTTATGAACATGTTCATTTGTGGAGAAAAAATGAACAACATTATCAAACTCCTCATTTCTTGCTGCATCCATGGCAATATTGGTTCTTGTCATAAGCAAATTCCAATCATCGATTGTTGGGTTTGCATCTCTCAAATTTTTCAATAGTTGACGAAATATTTGTTGATGGATGTTTTCTCCATCTTGTCTGAATATTTTATCTAGAGTAACCACTATTTTGAATTCTTCCCATAGTAACTTAGCTCTCTGGTTGCTATCATATGCTAGTTTATCATTAATTGGAGGAAACTAGCCCAAGTCTCCAACCAAAATCATAGATATACTTGAAAGATAATCAATGACAATTATTATCAATACTATTTACATTTATATCTGCAAAATTTATATATTGGTTATATGCTACAATATAAAGTACTTATTTTTGTTAATGATAATCATTTGTATACCTGCAAATTTAATGTTTGCATTTTGTGGGAATGCTTGTCAAAGTCGAGAATCTATGTTCTCTAACAAGCTTTGACCAGTGAAGCTCATTTCATCAATCAAAATGTATTTGATGTGTGTTATTTCTTCTTGAAAACTTGTTAGTCTTGCTCCTTCGAGTTGAGAAAAATCTTTTATTGGAATTCTCAATTTTGAATGAACTATGAATGCTCATATGTTGAATGCTGCAACTCCAGTTGGTGCAAGTAATAGAAGTGGAGAATGGCCCGGAATCGCTACATTTTCAAGAGATTGAGTAATAGCACCAATTGGATATGACTTTCCTGTTCCTGATGTTACTTGAATGATCATCAACAATGGTGATGGATTCTAATTATTATGGTAGTGTTCCATAATAATATTGAGTGCCTTTATTTGTTTATCACTGAGGTTTGTATAGTTGATACACTATGGTATCTCATCATGTATGACACACCCATGATCTCTCATGTTGCTTATAAAATTTACTGCTTTATTTGTGTACACTTCACCTTGGTATTCACTACACCAGTCTGCTTGTCTATCAACATCTCTTCTACCCAACATATCTATTTCAGAAACTTGAATATGCTGACCATTATGTAGTCTTGATATTATTTCCCATTCATGATCTGTAATATTTTGTTCAATACCTTCATTGTCTTCAATTTCAGAATCACTATTGTTTTCAACATTTTCTTCATTTTCTCTTCACTCCACATGCCAAGGGTTATAGTGAAATGACTCCCAATTTGCTATTATGGAGTCATTATTGTGACCAATATCTCTTTCCATGTCACGAAATGGTTTGTACAATAATAACTCTGAAAAGCAAAAATCAATCCATTTTTCTGACTCACATGGAGGAATGGATAAGAATCTAGGAAATACTCTGATAATAGCAGTTGTTTGTCTTGGCTCCCATTTGTTATCTCTTCAACTTTTAAGATTATATATCCATGATTTCACTACATCAATGAGTGTGACAGCTTCCATACAAAAAGACTTTGTTTTATATCCATCGATGAAACTTTTTGACTGTTCTTCATTGTTGTCTTCACCATTTACACAAGTACAGGTTTGAACACCTCACGTGATACATTTAGATTAACAAATCTTCTGCTACTCTCTACCAATGGAAGTTCTAGTAGCATGTGGCATGCTTCTTGAGCTCCAATGTCTCTTTCTATCATAGTCTCTGTCAAAAGCCTCCTATATGCTCTTGCAGCTAAATCATCAGCATTTTCTAAGTTTGCAAGATGCATCAACATCTGGTGATATGTTTCAGAGCTTTTCTCTGCTTTTGTTGCATCCTTTGCAATATATTTGATCACAACATGTTTGGAAAGAACAGGTTGCCAATCTATATTGGCTCTCCACAATTGCAATGTGTAGCAATTGTACGAGTTTACTCTATCATCATTTCTGGCTGGTTCAAAAAAAAATTCACCAATTTCTATGTCTTCATATAATTTGGATCCCTCTAAATTGAATGGTCGAGGAGCATTATACCTATGATGAATATAAATATGTCATCGATTTTAGTACTTGACAATTATATTACATTTCACTTTGATATAAATATTCTAATTTGTTGAAATAGTTACCTGCAAACCATTGTTCCTCTCTTTTTTCATAGGCATGCACCTTCCCTACACATTATGTGTCGCTCCATAGAGTTTAGGACCTCTTCATAGTCATGATCAAAATCTACCTTTGCAAGTTGTCTTGTATTTCTAAGACATGGATGTTGAGAAATTTTTTGGAATGCCTACAGTTCAAAATAAAAATATATTAGTTATATTGTAGACTACAAATAGTTTGTCTAATATATTGCATGTATACCACCAATTTTTGAAACATACCTATATGTTTCATTGATGCGGATCTTCTCTAGGATTCCATGCATGCACAATACAATGAAAATATCTTTCTACACTTTTTTGTTGCTATTCATTTGACCAATCAATATTGTCCATATTTGGTGCTCCATGTATCCATATGAATCCATGCACATGTGGTGAACCCCTATGCTACCACTCATATTTGCACCAGTAATCTTTAAAATTCATTCCTTTTTCCATTATTTCTTTTCTAAATATTGAATCTCTCAAGTGCATGTAATGTGGGACTATATGACGATAGTCAATGACATTTTGTTTTCTCCAATTTTGAGCCTCCCTTGGAGTAGTTGGTTGTGTTCCTAGCATTAATGCATGTAAATTAGGCCAATACATGTCTGCATCACTTAAGGTGAAGAATATTGTAGGAGAACCTATTTGATGAAGCATGGCAATCAGTTTTGCATGACATTTTGTCTAATATGACCTTGTACCCCTTAATGTTGTTTCAAACCGCATCAACCTATCAACTAGATGGGAGTGTGGCATGTTTTGCATATGTTCACGCAATTCATTGATGGTGATTAGCATGTCCCGAAAACCTCTTTTTACAAATACAGCAAATGAATTATGTGCATGGTGTCTCATTACCATGTTCATCATGAAATATCTAAACCTTGGATGACTACCAAAGTGATGATCCCTATATCGCAATAGATGCTTGAAAAATTCATCCAGATGCACTCGCCTCATTCGTGGTTCTAACTAATCACATCTACCATTAGGGAACAATGTTGGGAATTCCATATCAAGCAATCCTGGAGTGAAATATTCATTTATAGGAGACACACCTACTCCTGGACAATTCATCATTGTTGTCAAATTTGCATTAGGGTTATTTACCCATGCATGAATCAATTCCATTTCTCTTCGAGCAGTAGGTGGTCTAGAAGCCATTGATGTTGTGTGCTCAATTATATTACCTTGATCTGTCTCCACAACTGGACCAAAAAATATGTTTTCATTTGCATCAGAATCAAATTCCATATGCACCATCTGTAATCTATTGAAAATATTTTCATCAGAATTTCTCAACAAATCATTAAGAGCATTTTCATCAATTCTGACATTTGCATAAAATTTTCCATGCTCTACTTTGTATTTTAATGCTTTATACACACGATCCCTATTGACTATAAAATTTTAATTCATGCCACATTGATCCCTTCTTCAAACAATAATGATTGGAAAATTTTGTGCTAAGTGTGGCAAAACTTTTGAGACATGTTCCACATTTTGTGGAAAACTTATTGTGTGCCCTTTGTATTTATACTGACCACCTATTGCATGTGTAACTTGTAGAATTGGGCTGACATGTGCAATCAACATTTCTTCTACCTGAGTCAACTTTGCAAGCTCATTTGTTTGTGGCCCAGGGTCCATATTGTTAGAAGCTGAAAATCTATTATTTCCTCTCTTGTAGACATCTAGTGCATGTAGGACCTTCAGGGGTATGAGATACTTTGATTCCTAGATAGCATTCTTGACAAACGTAACACATGTTTGGCAATTTTAAAATATCTAATCGATGTCAGAATTGCATTTGAAAACTTTGAAAATCAACATAAAGAATTTCATTTGGGTTTTGCATGTTTTGTACATTGTCTTCTACACCTAAATTGATCAATTTGACTTCCATGTTGAGGTGTTTCTAATACACGATCTATTGACCTTGAAGCTTCATTTTCAACATTCCATTGAATGTTTGCATTGGATGCATTGTTGTACCTCTCACTCGATTGAGGATCACCTTGTTGTCTTTCTTCTCTTTGAGAATGAGAGGTTCCTTCAAAAGTTCGTTGATGAGTATTTCTAATCAAATTTATCTTCTCTTTATTTTGAAATTCTAATTCTTGAACTGCTACTTCTGCTTGTCGTCTAGCATATCTTTGTCTTTCAGCTTCATTGTGTCTTCTTCTTTGTTCTTCTCTTCGAACATTTGTCATTTGTTCTCATTACCTTCTTTGATATTCTCTTTTATGTTTCCTCCTTTTCTCATCCAATTCAAACATTCTCGGTTGAACCATATCTATGAAATAATTTTTATACATTAATTTATATATTTTTTTAATCTTATAGTAGGAAAAATGATTAAACTTTTAAAATTCTACTAAAATAAAGAACACTCTTTTTTAATTTGTAGTGATTGTACTTTTTGTTGAAGAATAATGTAATAAGAAAATTGGATTAAATCCAAAGTACCATCTAAAACATAAATAAAATTATAATTTCCTATAATTTAAGGTTCAATGTCAAAGCACTCTATAAAAAAATATGACTGTGTGCACTAGTTTGAAATAGAAAATTTTTACAGAGTTATGTGACATATGTTGTTGACAATAGTGTTTCTTAGGACTTGTTATAGATTTTTCTATCTTCTGCAGGGTTGATAATAGACAAGATCAACCATCAAATTTGGGCCTTATACTATATCCCCTATATACAAAGTTAGTATGAACACTTGCAGTAGTGGTGGATATTCCTTGTGGATTCCAAGTTGTCCGAACTATGGACACTATATAAGTCAAGGTTTCATGGAGTGAATCTAGATTTTTTCCCTTAAATTTTTTGTGAGTCTATTTTAATATATTATATAACTATATGAATTGTTTAAAAAATTTACTCAACTTTTACAAAATTGGAGTGGATGGGTAGTTTAATGTACAATTATGTTTTGTAGTTTAAGGTAGAATATTTTGAGAGAGCTATTGTTATATAGTAAGGAGAAGTGTTCTCCAAGAGAAACATGTAAAAATATTAGAATACAATAGACAAAGGCCCTGTAATGATATATGTAATTTTCTCACTTCTTTTTAGTGCACCAAAACTAATTGGAAAATGAACCAATCCTAATAAACAACCAAGACTAAAAATTTAATAGAAAATTTAGGATATTTAAAAAAAAAAAATTATTAAGATTTTAAATTCATTAATTTAGAATTTATTAAAAGAACAATTATTTTACATTCCTTTATAATATTTCTATTCTATTAAAAAGATATTAATAATTTATTTATAATTTATACTTGTTATAATCTTATAAGTTTATAAAATAAATTTATAAACTTATAAATTTTAGAATTTTAGAAATTTATTAATTTATAACTTTTATAAGTTTATAAATTTATAAATTTATAATTTTATAAATTTCTAATTTTATAAATTTCTAATTTTCTAAATTTCTAATTTTCTAAATTTCTAATTTTCTAAATTTCTAATTTTCTAAATTTCTAAATTTCTAATTTTATAAATTTCTAAATTTATAAGTTTATAAGATTATTCATTTTCATATTTTAGTATTATCTATATTAAATTTCTACATAAAATTTGAATAGGCAATTTTAGTATCTATTCATATTTTTATGTTGTTTTATTTAAGTATTTTTTTAATAAAACATAAAAAAAAATATGTTAAATTTAGAATATATATATGTGTGTGCAAAACAAAGATATGTCTTTCTATTTTTTAATTAAAAAATAGCAAGATCATAAACTTCTATAATTTTTTATAAATTTCTAAATTTCTAAAAACTCATATAAATTTATAATTTTCTAAAATTATAAACTTATAAATTTCTAAAATTATAAACTTATAAATTTCTAAAATTATAAACTTATAAATTTCTAAAATTATAAACTTATAAATTTCTAAAATTCATTAGTTTATAAATTTCTAAACTTATAATTTTCTAAGTTTTTTAGAAACTTCGAAACAAAGATATCTCTTGTATTTTTTTAGAAATTTATAAGTTTATAAATTTATAAATTTTAGAAACCTAAATATGTTAAGAATCAAGATATATATATATTTATTTTTTAAAATTTATTTTTCATTTATAAATTTTAGAAACTTTTTTCATGTCTAATAGAATAAATTTATAAGTTTATAAACTTATAACTTTAAAATTTTATAAGTTTATAAACTTATAACTTTAAAATTTTATAAGTTTATAAACTTATAACTTTAAAATTTTATAAGTTTATAAATTTATAACTTTAAAATTTTATAAGTTTATAAATTTATAAACTTATAACTTTAAAATTTTATAAGTTTATAAATTTATAAATTTTATAATTTTTAAAATTTAAAGTTTATAAACTTATATAAATGTTTAGAAATTAATAAATTTAAAAGTTTATAAATTTATAATTTTATAAGTTTAATATAAATTTTATAATTTTATAAATTAATAAGTTTATAATTTTATAAATTAATAAAATTATAATTTTATAATTTTATAATTTTATAAATTAATAAGTTTATAAATTTATAAACTTATATAAATTTTTAAAAACTAATAAATTTATTTTTTATAATTTTTTTCTTACAATATCATAAATTTATTTAAATTTTTAGAAACTTATAAATTTTTAAAAACTTATATATATTTCTAAATTTATAAATTTATAAACTTATAAATTTCTAAGTTTCTAAAATTTATAAGTTTATAAATTTATAAACTTATAAGTTTCTAAGTTTTTAGAAATTGAGAAACAAAGATATTAGATATTCCTTGTTGTTTTTTAGAAATTTATTGTTTATTAGAAATTTATTGTTTTTTATTAATTTATAAGTTTGTAAAGTTTATAAATTTATAAACTTATATTTATTTTTTAATTTATAAATTTTGGAAACTTTTTCATGTTTAATAAAATAAATTTATAAGTTGAATGATAATTTTAATTTAATTATTATTAATTTAATTATATATAAATTTAAAAGTTATAAAATAAAAGAATACAAGTATCTTTAATTTATGTTGTTTCCTATGAGTGTCTCTCATAAGCTTATAAATTTATAAACTTATAAATTTTAGAATCTATTCATTTTTTTATGTTGTTTTATTTTAAGTATTTTTTAAATTAAAAACTAATTATTTATAAAGATAAAACATAAAACAAAACATATTGCCCGTCATTTACACTTTCTCTGTGTACAATGCATGATAAAACCTAAAACAATGTCATACATCTGTACTATATGTATCCACTATTTCATCATTTGTTTTCTTTTTTTCCTCCTACAGCGTTTAAGAGATAAAATCTGATCCTACATTTATAACAAAGACAAAAGCTTTCTTATCTAGTAAGCCAATATAAGACTAATTAAAACAGGGCACTCTACACCTACTCCTTTTAATCATTCCAACCTATTCCTTTTTAATCTGTTAAAGACCCGAGTGACTCCATTACTTAGCCACGATGGAAGCTAAATGTATGAATCTACGAAATGGAAGCTAAATGTATGAATCTAAAGACCAAAACAACCAGCAAGAAAATCCGATGCCACAATTAAACTTATTTCAAACACTTCCATGTAAGAAAAAACAATTACAAGATGCATTTAAAAACAAATGATCACAGATAATAATGATAGTAAATTACCTTTCAAAATTGTTTGGACTTCTAACCAATCCTCCTTAACAACAGATTTGAGCCTGCGTATTTCTTGTTGTAAGCGACCATTTTTTATTGCAAAGAAGAATCAACAAAAGTTGTTGAGCGGGAGAGAATTTATAAAGGAGAAGATTAAAGGCGGTTAAAGAGTAGCCATGATTTAAAACGCCTCTCGCTTCAACTTCCACTTTCTTCATTGCAATCTCCCGCATTTCCAAGTCAGTTAAAATATCCTCTGCTTCATGTGGACTGCCAACAGTGTAGAGGAATTTAAATCTGACTGGGTTTTGTAACTGCCATCAGTTTTTCTTTTTTCTGTACTCAGGTCCTTGAATTCATATGTCACTGTAGAACGCCTCTCAGCGTAATTAATAATATTTATAAAAAAGTCGAGAGATATCTTTTTTGAGGCACCTATTTTTAATCAATTTGTCACATCAATTTGCATGTCAGTTACATTTCTTTTATTTGCATGTCGGTTACATTTCTTTTATTTGGATGTTGGTTACATTTCTTTTATAATATATATAACCGTTGTCGCCAGACAAGAGAACGTCAAATTAAACATAACTTCAAAAAATGTATATGCATCATGTGCTTTCATTGTAGAAGCCTCTCGACTTAAAGATTATCATAACTTTCATAACTACATTATTATAATCAAACTTATGAAGAATGTTTACAATAAAGATGTATCTCTTTCCATTAATTACATTCATGTATGATGTAAAGAATTGGAAGATAGTAAAGCATACAATATAAAAAAGTTGTCATCATTTGATTAGTATCTAAAACACATAGAAATGAGATAGGTATCAAGGTATGTGTAAGAAGTTTTCCATCACAAATGATAAGATAATGATGACTTTAAAATCTAGAGAAAAAAATAGGCATAAATAAGATGTAAAATATTTGGGCATGACAAAGGTCATAACATGGATAAAAAGATATGGGTGTGATAAGGTTCATAATATGTAAGCACAAGATCTAGACATGATAAGGATCATAGACATAAAGATATGGACATGATTAGCATCATAAAGATGGAATTAAAACATGATAAGAATCATAAACATGGGATTATAATACTTGAAAATGATAAGGATAATAAACATATAGTGTTACTATGATAAGGCTCAAAAACATGGAAGCATAATACATGAACATGATAATCATAACACATATATTATCATAAGATAGGGGTCAAATTTTACATGAAGGCTTGTGAGAATAGGATATGTGAATGAAAACCATATGAAAAAATATAAATTCCTTAAACATGATAAAAATAAGCATCATAATTATAATTAATATGTGATGTATGTAAAACATAGACATCATAGCATGTACATGGAAACATAGGAATATTATAGATTAAATGTAACATAGAAACATACAAGGTATCATAGAAACATGTGGAAAGCATGACACTAAATGTAAAGTATAAGAAATTGTGTATATTCTAAACAATCTTAATAAGATAAGAGAGAACTATATAAAGAGTGCAAGTAAGATAGAATACTATCTAATTTATTATTTATATTCACTTAGATTATATTCTTTCCCTAAATAAATACACTAGAACTAGTTTTTATACAAGTAAGACTAATATGAAGAATTTAGAAATAATATTAATATATACTAAAATATAAGAGAGAATAGAAATAGTGTCCTTGATTTATCAATTGATGCTAAATAAAAATATTGATAGGTGGAAGGAAACAAGTGTGTCGAGCACTTGTGGGACACTTGCAAATTGCGATCACTCCCTAAGGTGTGACTTCTCATACATCCTTTAAAGTATAATGATCCATTTTGTTGGCATGCACCCTTTTTGGTGGTGTTATTTATAATGCCCCTTGAGGCGTGGCTTTATGATTTTGACCCCCATGATGTTAAACTTTGTACAACCCCTAAGGTGATTTTGTCCCCCATGACGTGTTAAAATTAGGACACTCCTTGAGGTGATTTTGACCCCTTTGACATTATACTTTGTACACCTCCTAAGGTGATTTTGTCCCCCATGACATTAAAATCTATACACCTCCTAAGGTGATTTTGTCCCCCATGAAGTTAAATTTTGTATAGCCCCTTAAAGGTGATTTTTTCCCCTATGATGTTAAATGGTCCCCCATGACATTAAAATTTGTGTGCTCCCAGAGGCATGATATGCAAAATAGTCCATGAATTTGGCATAATGTAACTTGTTGGTTCATGAACTTGAGCATCCTTTTAACATGGCCACCTAGCATAACATAACTTGCTTGCTAGTGAATCCATGTGTTTTATGAGATATAGGTAGCATAATGTAGTTTGATAGCCTTGTGAAACCCATCATATTGCGTGAAAACCTAGCATAATTTGAACTTGGTAGCCAGTAGATATGTGTATCTCATGAGTGGTTTGGCTTAACACATCTTGTCAACCCTTATGAGAGCACTATCATGTCTAATATCATAATTGAGAAATGATGTTGGGTATTTGAGATCAAACTAAGATTGAGGTCACTTTTCCTTACCGACTCAAATCCTTTTAGTACTAACCATGTGTTTATAATTGAGTCTTGTTTTCATTGTATTTGCACTATGTAGTGTTTTTATTTTCGTGTTTATGTTGGCACTATGTTATGTTCTATGTTTTCATCATGTAAGCTTCATGTGTTTCATGTTGCATTTCACTTCATGTGTGTGTTCCTTTTTCCTTACATTATTTTTCCATAGGATCTTGAATCTGGGGGCTAACACATGCCCTAAATTTCATATTATCCTATCTCCTCAATGTTCAAATAATTGAACCCTTCCTAGCTTATATATACTTTAGTGTGAGTTTAAGTGCAAGTTCATATTCTCACTAAAGTGGGGGCTAAATTTAGTGTCAAAAATTGTCATCCTTGATAATTTCACACTAGGTTTAGCTCCCCAATGTACTTGGACCTAATTATGCATTTAATTTTCCTATTTTATGAACATCTTCAAAAAATTAAAAGATGGGATTAAAAATAAACATTTAATATTTAATATTGATGATTAAGGCCCTAAAAAGGATGGGTCTAGAATAGGGCACCCAACACCCTTGTCCAACCCATTTTGGCTAAAATTTAAATATGGTGGTGTCAACATTTTAATATTCAAAATATAAAATTATTTGTTGGCTATTGGTATTTGATTTTTAGGAAATTAGAAGAATTGCATATAAATACAAATAATTTTCACCATTTTAATCCTAACATGTTTTGATAAGGTTAAGATTATTATCGAGCAATCAAGAGTAGTAAAGAGTAGAATTAGCAGAATTATAACAGTATTCATTTCAATCAATCATCATGCTAGCCATGCATCATGTGTTCATGTGAGATTGTTCATATTTCATATTTATTTGTTTTGTGAGTACTAACACATCCAGGATTTCAAATCAAGCATCAATTTCTCCTTGAATATGAAGAGTACATGACTTCAGTCCATCAAGGAATGCAAATCTAAGTGGTGAGTTTTAGCAATTGTCAATTTTATCACTTGTTTATCATTTAGCCTTTTCTCGACTGAAGGTAATCTCTCTTTTTATATCAGGATAGTTGTTGTGGAGGTAGAAATTCCAAAATAGGGTTTGAATTAGGCAAGCCCCTATATGGCACAAATCTCCCCCTCTTTTTATGTGCAATTTATGGATTTGAAGTGAATTGGAGGAAGATTAGAGAGATAATTTCTCATTCTTGCATTCAAACCCTACAAGTCATCAAGTCAAGGAAAGTGAATTTTATCAAGGATATACAAAGTTTTGATAGTGAATCCAAAAGAGAAGAGCACATAGACTAGGAGCAACAAGAGATAAATCTTCAGTTGTTGTTAGTTAATCTAGGGTGTCCAATACCCAACTGTTTTAGGCCCAAATTTATATGCTAGGTTCTTCTATGTTTTCCCTCTACTATTCCAAATTTTGTTTCTATTTGTTTGTTCCATGTTTTCTAGAAATCTCAACAGTTTGTTGCATTTTCATAAATAACCTAGGAACATCATTGCATCATAAAATTCATCTAATTAATAATCAATTAATCACAACAAATCATGGACCCCCAACAAATGATTAGAACCTTGATACAACAATTTGGCTCTTTTATTGAGGTTTGTAGCCAAGTGTATATTGAGATCACTTTTAATCCTTTCCCTAGTGTCAAATTGCAAGAAGTGTGATTTAAGACCTAAATCCTTTTTTCCAATCAAACACAAATTCTCACATGTCAAGTACTCATTTATGACCACTTTCACTCTTATCCCTCTTTTGCATTCTTTTACTCCTATGATCTACATGTATGGAGTACCTCACTTTTAATCCATTCTCTTTTTTTTATGAGTCTTCAACTCTTTGCATGCATATATAATTCAGTATCTTCTATGATGATGTAAACTTATATATGTGTTCATGTGCAAGGTCTTCATATCCCTGTGCATATATCATATATTTTTCATGCCTCTTGGTGGATTCCTCAACCTCTAACAAGCCTTATACGTCTACTCTTATTCCATTATATTTTTCCTTGACTTTCTTCTCCTTTGTGGGTTGTATATAAAATCCTTCAAAATGATTTTGAATAAGAATTTGAAGCCTTTAACTCTTGATAGAGGATCTAGATGTTCTTGGAAAATTCTACTTTCTTCATGAGTATCAATCTCATATACATCTGTGCCTAGCTTATAAAACATTTGTCACCTATCAATCTCATTAGCTCTTGTATTTTTTCTTATAGAATATACTCTCAACTCTCATCCTTTGTCTAAAATGATCATTTTCATGACTTATGTTGAATTTAAACTAGCCCTTTCATAGAATATTCAAAATATATTTGATTGTCTTATTATATCTTTCATGTGGCTAGGCTATCACTTATGTCATTACTATAATTTTCTTCATTTGATAACTCTTAAGGTTAGGAGAACCTTTCTATATTTTGACTAGGTAAATGATATATGTATGGTAATTCTTACTTGTATATTGTTGCTTGATGAAACTATAGTTTGTATTTTGTAGGCTATGATGTGATGGCTATTCACTGTCATCTTATAGGAAACTTCCTTTTGCAGTAATAAACATTGATGAATTATTTTTTGGAGAAATTTTTACACATGAGTTTTAGTTGAGAGAAAAGAAATAGAGTAAACCTTAATCACTGCTCATAATCTTATAATAGAACTATTACCCATATCTATCTCAAAAAACTATTACTAGATAGATTATCAACCCATTCACCATTACAATTTATATGATAAGTCATTCAATGAAGTTTGGGAAAACTTAAAGAAAAAATTATAAACAGCTGGTAGAAACAACAATTTATAGGATTATCATTCATGATTTAGATTTAGAGAGTGTAAAAACCTTAGTACATATTAAAAGTTATAACCAAGATTTCCATAAAAATCCCTAATAGCCCTCATATAAATTTCATCCAAAAACTTTGGTAGGGTAAGGGTACATTTGAAAAAACTTACTCAGACAATTGTTGTAGTGCCCCTCTATGATTGGCCCTTTCTCGGTGTTTGATAAGTTTTGTTTGGGTTGTTTGAATTAAACTTGTTTAATAATTTTGTATGTTAGTGATGAATTAAATAAATTATTAAATAGATTGATAAACATATATGTAGGTTGTTCTTGGGTAATCAAATTATTAAATTATAAAGTGATTTTATAATATAAAGACAATTATTGCTTAATGTTGAGTTCTAATTAATAAATTAAATTGTGAGGAAATATTGATATAAAATAAAATATTAAAATGGAAGAGATAATGAATAATCAATAAAATAAAATAAAGATGGAAGGTTTTCCATGCAAGTGCATGCACAATTTCAAATTGATGGTCAAAAAAGGAAACCTATTGTTTTTGTTTGCTTTTTGTTTTCTAAAACAAAAGCCTTCTTTATTTTTTTGATTTTGGATGAGATTTTGGGGGATCTTGGAATTTTAGTCTAGGAATGAAAACTTTGGGAGAAAAAAAATCTTCTCTAGAATAGTTGGATTTTTAATGAATTGTTTTGAAAAGAATTTTTTTGTAGAATAAAAGTCTTCTATTGTAGACTAACTTGAACATTGTTTCAAAAGTTTGGATCAAGGTTTCATAGAAGTGAAAATTGTAGTGAAAGATTGATCTTAGTCTCGAGGTTGTCCTTGCAAGCATTGGATTGCAGGTTGGTTGCGTCTGTAGACACCTAAAAATGACATAGGCCTGCAAGCTTCATTTTTACCACTTTCATCCTAGCATAATTATGACATTTAATTATGTCCTTGGTCCACATTCGACTATTGATGAAATAATTCATAATTATTTAATTAATTCATGTCCTTTTATTCTTCATGATTATTAAATAAATAAATTTTATTTATTTATTAAATACGTCATTAATTGTCTAAGTCTTCCCTTAATTAAATAAATTTCTTAATTTATTTAATTGCCCTTTGTCATATATTTCTTCGATTATTAAATAAATAAGTTTTATTTATTTATTTATGTCACTAACATCATTATTAAATGAATTGATTAATTTATTTAATTATCAGTCATTATCTTCTAAATTAAATAATTATCTTTAATTATTTAATTGCCAATTTAATGTTCCTCTTATTTTAAATAAATCAATTATTTAAAAATGTCATCACAATCTTAATCAGTCCATTTTGGTAAATAATCCGAAAAGATTATTTATTGTCTCATAAAATCCATAATTTGAATTAATTTAATTCAAATTGGTAACTAATCTTCAAAAATCAAGTAATCGGGCAGATTCTTGATTTTCCAAATCTGATCTTCAGTTCAAATCTTATCTTCTTGATTTTTTGAATCTAAAATCGATAATCTTTATCTTCTTGATTTTCGAAAATCTTTATTTTCTAATTAATTTATCTCATTTATTCTCCACCGTCGATCCATTTATCTGAGGTTTTATCTTGATCGTTCAATTAATGTTTTTTTCCTAACCCTAATTAGGGATTCTCAGGTTTAATCTAGACCTCTCATTCTAGGTCTTTCTTAGAATTTAATCTCATCCGTCCACTCAAAATTGTGTTTTCTATAAAAGACAATTTTTCTCATAATTTCGGGACCCCGTCATTTTTAATATAGGCATTATAGTCATTTTAGCATTAGTAGTCATTATTTTCATTTATCATATTGTTATAGACATAGGCATAATTTTATCAAATCCTTCAACATTTCATAGGGCTTTGGCATTATTATAGGTTGCTCAATTTGAAATCTGAGGGCCTCATTGACTTGCTGCGAACTAGAAGGTGTAACAAAGGTGAACCATGGAAGATGAAGATTTCTAGTAGTATTACTCCTTTTATTTTCATTATATTTCCTTTGTGCTTTGTTATTTCATTGGATTTTGATGTTTGTTATTTAATAAGCTAATACCATCTAAACTTCCATAGATACATTTGGTGAACCCGACGTGAACACGACTCTGTTATTTGCTATTATTTTCGTACGATTTTTGTGCTTTCTGTTGTTTTTGAAGGTACAGGTACAGAGCGATGCAACCATTTTTTTTAAATCGTGATGCATTTGATGCGTCGCGACGCATTTGCAAACAGGAAAGCCGCAATCCCTCTGTCAAGCTGCAATCGTAGTCCAAAAAGCCGCAATTGAAATACAGAGCCTCATTTGATGAACCAAGCGATGCATTTGCTCTGTTGTGACGCATTCGCTAGTAAAGTTTTCTTCTCATTTGCATTTGGATTTTTAAGGTTTTTCTGTTCTTTCTATTTTCTTTTAGCATTCTGGTTTATTTTCTACATTCTGCCCAATAGGGGCTGTCGTGTTACTAATCGTGTTTCGCAGCATGTGGTGGTTATCTTTCGTGAGTCCAAGACTGGTGGATAAAACTGCTAACTTGTGGTTTTGCAACTACGCTTGTCAAAGATTCATTTTTCAAACAACGTGTTTGTGATTTCTAGTGTATAAAACACTTCATTTTGGTGCTTTTAAAATGGATGTGTGTTTGTTTCTATTTGATTGTGTTTGCAAAATGGTAGGTGAGTATGCTCTCACTTGGTGAAAACCTCATGATCAAAAAACCAGACCCATTTTTATCTGTTATTACCCTAACTTGGTATATCAGAGTATCCTCTCCCCTCGCACTTTCAGGCAGTCTTGGGTGTAAGAGAAACAGTTACCAACTCTAGAAATTGTGCCTACCTAGGGATTTCATCACCCCAACGCAACTCAAACCAGCAATGGAGCTAAAGCCAAGCTACCCCCGATTGGTATATAAATGTAAACATTAAGGGAAAACCTAAGGTTGCTTGTGCGGATGTGTCATACGGACGGAGTTGTACTCCCTTAAACCCTATTGAGCTTAACCTCTTCAGGTTGGAGTGCCACCTTAATGGTGATTAATCTCTTGCCCCATGTATGGCCACTCAAATGGGGGTCCCTAACTAAAAACTTTTGTGTAGTAAGCCAAAATCCTTCTATTTGCTAGTGCAGCACCGGTCGGTGTGAAGGCATCCACACTTTTGCAGTTTGTAGTAGAGGTGATCAGCTCCCCATGGGAGTTTCATGGGGGTTGGAAGCTTGGTTGGCCTGAGAAGAGAGTGCACTGTAAGGGGGATCCTGTGTAACCAAGCTTCTAAATTCACATGCTACAGATATGCGGTTGGGGAAACCCGTGTGGAATCTAGGGAATATTGTCATGGCCTAACCTAGGATTGTGCTTATCTAATGTGTGTTTGGTTACTTTTAAAAATACTATGCTTGTCAAGTGCTTTCTGGAATTATCACATTTACAGCTCCAAACAAAACGCTCAATATCAAACAGATCAAACTTGCAATCAAAATGACAAGAAAATCAATTTGAAACAAAACTGTGTCACATATGTTGAATTGCAATTGATTTTCTACACCGCAATCACTCTGTTAAACTGCAGTTGACATTAAAATGCCGCATTTGTATGCATTGCGACGCATCTAAACACTACAGAGCTGCATATGCAAAACCGAGATGCAACTGACTGTCATTGAGTCGCATTTAACAAACTGAGTCTCATTTGCTAAACTTGAGCCTCATTCACAAAACCCCGATGCAATTGACACCTCAAACGACGCATTTTCATGTCACTATTTAAAACTTCATCCAAAGTCAAATCTGAAGTCTTCATCTTGTCAATAATTTGTCAAACACTGTTTCCTAGAAGATTCTGTCAGAAAAAAAACTTGAAATTGCTCAAAGTCTTGACCACTAGTTTGCATTCATTACCATAGGTTGCATCCTTCATTATTTTAGTTGCATACATTCGACATTATGTTGTCCCTAGGTTCACATTTTTGCATCTTTAGGATTAGGTAAACCTTGGCACAGCTTGCAACATCATTGTTTTCAAAACTAGGCTCTTTTGGACTAAGTTATCAACCCCCTTTTTCAGTCATTCTCCTCTTTTGTGAAATTTTCCAACTCAAAAGTCTAGTTAGGAAAATTCACTAGTCATTTAGACCTTGTCACCTTGTCATTTTTGACAAAGTCCTTTAGAAACCGAAATTGAAAACAAAGTTTGAGCTTAGAAGTGCTTAGGTACCCTTATCTTACATTGCATTTTAAATCTTCACATTGCATATCCTAGTCACAAAAAAATCCAAAAATATTAGTCATCCTAGTTGTCATTTAGAATTTAGACCTTGCATAGCGTCATCACTACATTTAGTTGTCATTCCTTTTCATTTGAGCAATCTCATTTATGGTGGAAACTAGACTTCAAAAACAACAAAGACAAATGGAAAATCCCCGGCAAGACCCCACGTCCACTATCAACAATCCAACGTATGACCCAAACTGGACCTTTGATGATCCATTTAGCAAAACAAACAATCAACCTCTAACGACAACACCACACTCATCAAACAATCCATTTGAACCATTCTTGTGCAAAGATGAGTACGGTCAAATACTCGAAGAAAACTTAGAGGTAGCAGCACAGGACTCAGAGGCCTCTCAATTTGTTGAAACAATGGTCCTTTATGACAGAGATAGATACTTGGCCATACTCTTGAGTCAAGGAGCCAAATTACCCCAAGGATTCGACATTTCCATGATACAATCAACACCTCCAGACCCTAATGACAACAACATGCATAACATATCACATAGTGGTCAACCTCTGAACACTACGAGCAATACCTTCTTTGACACCACAATGACAGTCCATGCTACCTCCAACATCCCAAACACCTCCAACACAATAAATACTACATCTATTGGAGGATCACAATCATCCACAATGCCCACAACATCTAGGACACTATCCCAATCAGCTGGAACCACTCTTGGCTCCTCAACAATATGGTCAAATTACTCCAACCCTCTTTTTACCACTACGATAAATGCCATGGGGGCATCATCAAGTCATAACAACCCCCCTTGATAGCTACATCTACTACCATGAGTACACCTTTGACATATCCGATCAGTGGTGTTTCACAAAATCCTTTGGGAGGGGCAAGGGATGCATTTTCATCCAAGGACAACAACCAAACATTAACACGACAGCACAGTCACATGTCATTGCCTCCCAAGGTACAAATACAAACATTCCCCTTGTGCAAACCCAACAATTCGCACAAGGTGGCCAAGTAACACAATCCATGGCACCATTCACGCATCATAGCATTCATGGTCATCACATTCCCCAAATAATGACACACATGGCTGGAGGACACATCCCAACCTACTCATCTAATGTTCATACTCACCAACACGTGCCCGATCATAACTTTCAATATCAACAACACAGCAATCCGCAAATGTCATACATACCACAACAATCCATATCGCCACAATACACCAATATTCACACACAACAAACGGGACCCTATGGTATACCAAGCCATACAACGTACGGAAACACAAATGATCCTATTATGGATGCTCTCCAAACAAGACTGATGGGGGTAGAAAAAACCATTCAAAACCTATACATTTCAGGTCATAAATCAAAAATATCATATGACCAAAATGTATACCCATTCGACATGAGCATATACATGCCTCCATTTCCTCCGAGATATGTGTCACCAAATTTCACAAAATATAGAGGCAAGACAAACCCCATTGAACATGTTCGCAAATTTGTAACCAATTGTATGGACATCGCCTATGAACAAACATACTTGATGAGACTTTTTTCTAAAAGTCTAGTGGGTCAAGCCCTTGAATGGTTTTCCACACAAAAGGATATCCAGACATGGGATGAGCTTAAACGAAAATTCATCAAAAACTACGCGTACAACATCGACATGGACACCTCCATCACTAGCTTGTGCAATCTCATGCAAGAGGATGCTGGAGAGACATTTATCCCATTTTTTCAAAAATGGAGAAGCCTTGCTAGTCGATGTCATATTGACATCCCCGAAAGGGAGAAAGTTGACATGTTTGTCCAAACACTTCTAGGGCCCCTAAAGTATGCATTGCAAATACATTGTTGCACAAACTTCACAGATTTAGTCGAAAAAGGGGTCCAGATTGAGAAAGCCCTTATCGCAAAGGGAGAATTACGATATGGTTCCAAAAACACAAATGTCAATCTAACCACTAACAAGAATAAATACTGGGTAAAAAATAAACATGTTACAAATGACAGTGTTATTGAAGCAAGACTGCAAACGTTGTGGGTCTTGTACTGGCCCTAAAAGGGGTTCAACAACAACACCAACCAACAACGACATCAACACCCCCTCCTAATGTCCCTTTCAACAATCAAAACAGTCAAAATAATTAGGAATAATACCGTCAGATGAGACAATTTCCTAAAGGTCGCACATACACTCCTTTGGGTGAACCCATTGAAGAAGTCCTTAAGAAATGTCTCCAGAATGGGGTCATTACACTCCAAGAACCAAAACCATATGACCCAGGACAATTCAAACCAGCATGGTGGAATGACAATGCATTTTGTGAATACCATCGAGGAAAAGGACATACAACCTCTAACTGTCGACAATTGAAAAACCTAATACAAGATCTTATCGAAAGTCACGTCATTGAAGTAGGTGGATCTCAATTTGCCTCCAATTTAGATCATACTATCCATAAGAATCCACTGCAGGAGCATGGTTCTCATAAGGCTTCCACGTCAAGTCCATAGATGCACAATAATCAAGCTAACTTCACCCGAGTCAAGTACGACTATTCTAGTGGACCTACTATAAACAATGTCCGAACTAACAATGAATACATCAATACCATTACAGTCAGGAGAGCACCCCAATGTAACGCTACTACTCGCAGTGGCAAGGTCACTATAGTTGGTCCACCTCCCGCTAGACAACCAAAAATAACCATACCTGGCCCATCTGCTAAAAAGCCAGAACTTGTCCCGACCACAAAGCAATGGAAACCCAAAAGTCAATTCAACCTCATCGACCAGCTAGGAAAAACTCCTGCACAAATCTCTATACTTGAGCTGCTTCATATATCCCCCGCACACAAAGACATCCTAGATAAAACTTTGCTCAATTCGTCGATCCCCAAGGACATCGATGTCAATCAATTTGAAACCATGGTGGGATATCTCACTACGCCTCACCACGTCACCTTCTCGGATCAAGATTACTCATCACCTAAAACCAACCACAATGATGCATTGCACATAGAAACTTTTGTCCACAAGCACAAAGTTAGATGGGTTTTAGTAGATGGCAGAGCTGGATTGAATATATGCTCCCTCAAATTGGTTAAGGCTCTAGGGTTATCTAATTTGTGTGTGGACCCAACAAAGAGTATAGTGATCAAAGCATACGATGACGAGGAATGCTCTTCATGGGGCGTTATCTCTCTCTCTATCAGAGTGGGACCGATCGTTGTTGACACAACCTGCCAGGTCCTGGATTTGGAACTACCATATAACATTTTGTTAGGCCATCCATGGATTCATGCCTTAAAAGCCATTTTGTTCACATATCATCAGTGCCTAAATTTTCCATTTGATGGCATAGAAATAACCATATATGGAGACCCTGACCCTTTCCAATATTGTACAAACTTAAGGGGAATTTCTAAAAACTGAGTACCTATTAACCAAGAAGCATTTGGCTCCTCGTCATCCAAATACGTTGACCTGTCCACACTCACGCCATCTTCCACATCCACTCCATCCACGTCTTTCACCATACCACCACCTTCCACTAGCCCTAAGACTGAAACCACTGTCAAAATCCAGGACCTTGGCTATGGAAAATTCAAACTACACATAGCATACAACATAACAACAATTCCTAGGTCTCCAAAGGACTATGGTCGGCCATGTTTCAGAATGGAACCTCAGGAAACTTTCAAAGTTCCACCGAAAATAGTTTTCATCAAGTGGGGAGACATGAGTAAGGAAGACCTTACTAACATTACAGGATGGATCTATAAGGATACTATCACACTACCCCCATTACCAGTTCAAAAGTATGGCAAGGGTTTTGACATCATGAAGGCTAAAGGCTACGATGGTACTAGTGGCCTAGGAAGAAATAAAACTGGCTGAAGGGAGCCTGTAGAAACTTTTCAAATTCTGAAGTATCCTTGATTAGGGTTTGGATCACCCGACAACGACGATCGACGTACCTCTGGACTTTCAAGTGAGCGAGTACATGCTTTGGATAGTGTCGAGACTACTAGGGAAATCCTCACCAAAACTAACTCCCAAGAGTGGGAATTTGGCTCAGAACGATCCCTAAGTGACTGTTGTCTTGATGATTTGTTTGTCGAACCAGGGGAACTGACCTCTGAACAATGGCTTTGGTAAACATTCAAAATTGAACAGGCACCAAACAGTCAAAGTCCCATTGCCACTTCCCATGACATACAATTCCCATCATCTGAACCCCCTCAATCCAATCCATTTGAAGTATCAGACGACATTGACAATCAGGGCTCTAAAACCTTCACCCCTTATTTTTCCAACGAATATGACACTAGTGAAGGAGAATATTGGATAGAGTTCGATGTCAAGTTGAATGATAATAATCCCATCTACAACATCACTGAATACATCTACATGATGTCTGCATCCTCACCCCAATTCACCAACATTGATGATGGCATTTCCTTAGTTTACACTGAGCTAGTCGATTGGGACCAACAAGGATCGCCAGTGCTAGATACATTTCAGAATGATGAGGCAATTGCTGAATTTATGGAATTACAAGAAGGCATACCTAGTGGGGACCACAAATCAGGATTCGCCTTTGATTTAGACTACACGACATACTTTGGCAAGACTGCTCCGTCCTCTAGTCACAAAAGTAAAAATAAGAATAAATCAAAAAGTGAAACGTCTCTAGGTGAAAACCAAAAGGCACCTCTTGACGATAAAATAGTAAAAATAAAGGACATATCTGTGGGTGAAAACCTCTCTGAGGCACCCAAAGATGGAGGATTGGACTTTCTCCCTGTGCAATAGGAGAAATCAGCTATGCTTATCGAAGACACAATAGAGGATAACATATCAACTACAGAAGATCCCAAGATGGTCCTTTTTGTTGCATCATTAACTGAAGATGAGAGATCAGAATTTCATAAATTCTTTGTAGAGCAAAAAATCAACTTCGCATGGTCCAATGCTGACATGCCAGGATTGGACCCAAAACTAGTTTTGCACCATCTCCTGCTATTACCTAATGCTAAACCAGTCAAGCAGAAGTTGCGCAAAATGCACCCTCAAGTTGCTCTATTGGTCAAGGCCGAGTTAAAGAAATTACTGGACTCTGGATTTATACGGTCTATTGATTATATTGAATGGATTTCTAAGTTGGTGCCAGTGACAAAGCCAAATGGGCTGATCCGCGTATGTACAGACTTTTGAGACCTAAATAAAGCATGCCCGAAGGATAACTTTCCTTTGCCAAACATTGACATCATAGTTGATCTTACCGCAGGATATGAGATGCTATCCCTCATGGATGGTTTCTCTGGCTATAATCAGATTTGCATTGCTCCTAAAGACCAGCACAAAACAGCATTTACTTGCCCATGGGGTACATATTGTTGGAATGTCATGCCATTCGGTCTCAAAAATGCAAGTGCCACATACCAAAGGGCTATGACCACAATCTTCCATGACATGATGCACAAAATAATGGAAGATTATGTAGATGACCTATTGGCCAACTCAGAAACCAGGAAAGATCATCTAAAGGTACTTGACATAATTTTCAAGAGACTTGAAGAGTACAAAGTCCAGCTAAATCCTAAGAAGTGTGTTTTCGGGGTCACATTAGGAAAACTCTTGGGATACATAGTTTCCCGAAGAGGAATAGAGGTTGATCCAGCAAAGGTCAAAGCCATCATAGACATGCCTCCACCCAAAGGAATCAGTGAGCTAAGAACTCTACAAGGCAGGTTACAATCTATTCGGTATTTCATAGCCCAATTGCCAGATAAGTGTCACCCATTCTAGTATCTGTTGCGCAAAGGTATTCCCTTTGTATGGACAGAAAAATTTCAAGAAGCCTTTCAGCAAATCAAAGATTACCTACTGTCAACACCAGTCCTCATGCCTCCAATTCATGGAAAGCCATTGATCCTATACATCTCGACTACTAGTTCAGCACTGGGGGCATTACTAGCACAAAATGATCATGAAGGAAAAGAACGAGCCATCTATTACATCATCTGCACACTAATAGGGTATGACTTGAACTATACAAACATTGAACGTACATGCCTTGTTGTTGTCTTTGCATCCCAAAAATTAAGACACTATATGCTCAGTCACCAGACACAGCTGGTCGCCAAGATCAATCCACTAAAGTATCTTTTAAGTCGGGCAGTGTTAACAGGCCGCTTGGCAAAATGGGTCATGATACTAAGCGAGTATGACATACAATATGTCGAGCGTAAGGCAATAAAAAGATAGGTAATAGCAGATCAACTAGCAGATGCACCGATTCAAGTCACTCATCCACTAGTAACTGATTTTCCTGATGAGTCTATTTTTCATGCGCAACCGGCGATACCATGGAAGCTATATTTTGATGGGTCTCATACTGGTCATGGCTCAGGCGCTAGAATTTTGTTTATCACACCACAAGGGGATTCAATTCCTAAGGAATTCCGAATCGCTTTCCCTTGTACAAATAACATTGCCAAATATGAAGCACTAGTCACAGGTCTCAAAATGGCAATTAAATGGAAAATTTAAACATTGCTTGTATTCGGGGATTCCCAGCTTGTTATCAACCAAGTGAATGATGACTATGAAACAAAGGATCAGAATTTTCTTCCCTACAAGAGGATGGTGGATAGTTTCCTGACATACTTCCAATTGATTTCCTTTGAACAAATCCCCAGGATACAAAATAAGGCAGCTAATGCAATGGATACTATTGGTTCTCTCTTGGACATCCCTCAAAATATGTCACAATTTGAGTTCTTAATAGAACAACTTTTAATCCCGGCATATGATATCCCAGAATCAGAAATGGTTTGCAAACTTGTTGGTCCCATCTCTCCCTGGTATCAGGATATTTACGACTACCTAAAATCTCAAACCCTTCCACTGAATCTATCCAATAACCAAAGGAAGTCCTTCATCCAAAAATCTGCAAAGTATGTCATCGTCAGTGACACCCTCTACCATCATAGTTTTGATGACACCCTCCTTAGATGTCTCAACACCAATGAAGTGCGTACGACCTTACGCGAAGTACACGATGGTATATGCAGATCTCATTCGAGTGGTCCTACTCTAGCTAAGAAAGTAATGAGACTTGGGTATTATTGGCAAATAATTGAAAAGGATGCAATTGAATATGTGAGGACCTGTCACAAATGTCAGATTCACAACAACTTGATCCATGCTCCAGCACAGGAACTTCGACCAATCACTTCTCCTTGGCCCTTCGCTCAATAGGGACTCAACCTCGTGGGTAAAATTCATCCAACCTCCTCCAACAGCCACAAATTCATTATCACCGCCACTGAGTATTTTACGAAGTGGATTGAAGCCATCCCATTGACATATATTACTGGCAAACAAATATCGAAGTTCATCCTTAACTACATCATTTGCGAGTGTGGTCTTCCACAATCCATCATCAATGACAACGGACATCCATTTAAAAACCAAGACATTCAGGAGTTATGTGAGCGATTTCACATTCAACACCATTTTTCATCTCCCTATTACCCACAAGGAAATGGTCAAGCTGAGGCGTCCAATAAAACCATTTTCAAAATCCTCAAAAAGACTGTCAATGACGCTGGCCATGACTAGCACATACAACTCAACCCTGCTCTGTGGGCTTACTGAACTAGCATTCATACGCCTATAGGGGCCACTCCATTTTCCCTAGTCTTTGGCGCGGAGGCCATCTTTCCCACTGAGGTCAAAATTCCTTCATTACAAGTCTCCCTGAAGGGTCTAACTAATGAAGAGGAGTATCGACAATCACGCTTGCACGAGCTAGAAATGCTGGAAGAACGAAGGAAAAATTCATTGAACCATCTCCAAGAATATCAGAACCATCTTTATCGTAGCTACAATAAGAAGGTTATGGTTAGATAGTTTGACATTGGCGACCTAGTTCTCATGCAGAACCCCAAGAACCAAGCTGACAGAGAAAAGTTGGGAAAGTTTGAACCAAACTGGTTGGGTCCCTACATTATCATATCTTCTTTTAGTACTGGAGCTTATCAGCTGGCCACACCAGATGGAGAACAACTGACAAAGCCCATCAATAGTTTACATCTTCGAAGGTTCTACGCATAACATCAGAGGATCGAGTTAAAAAACCACAAAATACAAAAAAATTGAAAACTGATAAAAAAATTGTTGTCTTGATGAAAACCTGGCAAACAGGCATCTTGGTGACACCAAAAAATAAAAAATAAAATAAAAAGTCAAGAAAATAGTAAAGAGAAAAATGATTCGTTCAATAGTGAAAACCTGGCAAACAGGCGCTTTGGACAAGTACCATGGTGAAAACTTGGCAAACAGTTGCCATGTGTAGTTAATCATTGCTCTACCATCTACTATCACTTTGTCTACCTTGGCTTAGGATGAAAGGTATTATCACCATTATTATGCAAACCGCCACCACATTCTACCCTACCTGTCATAGTGGATAAAATGATTGACATCAAATCCTGACGACTGTCCATCTAGTAAACTAGCAGCATCCCGTCCATGTTCCCTAAAAATGGCTAAGTCTTGGACCTGACTTGGGGAAAAAAAATTATCATGAAACTGCAGTGGATGTCGCACATGACCTTGGAAATTGGCAAAAAGTTCTGAAAAAAGACAAAAACATCGCAAAAAGTCCTAAAAAAGACAAAAACATTGCAAAAAGTCCTGAAAAAAAGACAAAAACATTGCAAAAAGTCCTGAAAAAAGACAAAACATCGCAAAAAGTCCTGAAAAAAGACAAAAACATTGCAAAAAGTCTTGAAAAAGGACAAAAACATCGCAAAAAGTCCTAAAAAAGATTAAAACATCGCAAAAAGTCTTGAAAAAAGATAAAAACATCGCAAAAAGTCCTGAAAAAAGACAAAAACATCTCAAAAAGTCTTGAAAAAAGACAAAAACATCGCAAAAAGTCATGAAAAAAGACCAAAAACATCATAAAAAGTCTTGAAAAAAGACCAAAAACATCATAAAATGTCCTAAAGAAAGACCTAAACATTATAAAACGTCCTGAAGAAAACCACAAACAAAACATCAGATTGCTCGAGGAACACAAACACATGGTCATCTCTTGTCACAGTCAGTCATATCAATCAGTCTTTGTCATTTGTTTGAACTACGTTGTCTCTACACATTTGCTACGTAGGCAAGACTCATATTTGAGTCCCCGAGACATTAGGTCAGTCCATTTAGGTTTGTCAGAATAAAATTATGATTCAAACTTCTATCCTCTAGACAAAGTCATTGGTCATGTCGAACTACGAGGTCTCTAAGTGTATGATGTAGGCAAGGCCATCTGTCAATGAGCCCCTTAGGCTGCACTAGGTCAGTCCATTAGGGGTCATGACACTACACTGACACACACATCAGAATATTTTTGAGACAAAGCGAATCATTCCCAAATGGGTAAACTCCTAAAACAAAGTAAAACAATCATTTCTTCAACATGACAATCTCATCAACAGGTCAATCATATCATCATGACGAAATTGGCATATCGTCAAACACAGGCCAAACGTGGTCAAAGTAGGTCGAATCATCATAACCTGTCAAACTATCAACTTTAGGTTAACCTTCAGATGTGTCCTTTTGAAGGATAACCTTTGTCATTCATGCCTTAGGATGTGTCCTTCCTAGGCATCGTCACTGTCATTCAGCATTTTGCGGGATCCTCTTGGCACTTCAGGATCGCCCCTTTTAACATCATTTTTCTTCAGATGTGTCTTTCTGAAGAAACACCTTTGTCATCTATGCCTCAGGATGTGTCCTTCCTAGGCATCGTCATCATCACCGTCACATGGTATTTGGAGATTAATTCTCTTGGCATTCATATTATTCAGGATGTGTCCTTCCTAAATTTGGCAAATTTGGACATTTGTCATTTGACCAGCATCAAAGCTTTAATACTCGGACATCTCATCATCATCAAACCTGACATCTTGACATCAGAACAATGGATATCTAGACACACTTGGCAAACACTTGACAATTGCCTTTTATTTTTTATCATGATATTAGTTTTTCAGTGAGATCCCACTAAGCAGGATTTAGAGAAGCAACAATGTATCATGATGATTGACACGCATGACTACTAGTTTCTCAGCGAGGTCTTGACTTTGGGATTTAGAAAAACAACGACATATCATGGTAAGGGCTCTATTTTTGTATTTTGACAATCATGCCGCTAGTTTCTCAAGGATGTCCTCGAAACAAGATTTAGAGAAGCAACGGCATCTCATGATTTTTCTTTTGTCTTTTTCTGCTTGTGGTTGATTATGACAAAAAGACTGGGGCAATCATTCTCTTAGTATGAGTCATGATCATCCTTGTATGCAACTGCTTGTCTTACGTGATGGTACGACCTTGCACACCTTGATCTATGTCATATCATGGTGTTTCTTGGCCATTACAATAGTTTTCCCAATGATGATTAAGAGCAATAAATATTAATGTCCTATGGTAAAGCTTTGAAGGATTTGGTCTAGGAATTAACATGCATTTTCTTTGGTCTGGTCATCTCCTCTTCTTCGGTCTGGTCATCTCTTCTTCGGTCTGGTCATCTTCTCTCATCAGTCTCGTCGTCTTCTCTAGTCTATCTCACAATGATATCATGTGACATCCAAAAACATAAGTGCATACATGATCATATAAACATTGCATTAGGTCCATACATATATCATCCATAGCATTAAAATCATATACATAATCACAAACATTGCATTAAAATAATCATCAATATTGCATCTTTTACTAAAATACATTATGCACATCATTATCATCTCATATAAATAAGCATTGCATTATCATGGCATTAACATCACAAATAAGCATCATAAATCAACATCATACATATAATACATTAAATCAAAGAACATCACATAACACATGTAGGCTGCATCAAAACTGCATCATCATATAGTATCATCTTAAATATGTACAATGTCACAGGATAAAGTCATGGGATATCCCAAAAATGGAGCTCCCAGGCTCAATAATCTATACATAGTGTGTCATAATAACAAAATGCCCCTAGGGTCGACTCTCATCATCTCCTCGTGGCGAAGAATGTGGCGGCTGAAGCTCTATCACTGGCACTGAAATGATAGGTGGACCTGTAGCGGCCTCTGTCTGTGATACCAAGGGAACTGAGAATGAAGGTGTCATCTCCACGATAACAAACATCTATGAGGTCACTACGGCCAGACTCTGAGAAAAAGATGGGTCAACCACTAGCGGTTGTACCTGTACTGACCTCTGCACTGAACCAGTCAACCCATGACTGTGACCTGAATGGTGACTCGAGGTGTGCCTGTGTGAATTATGTGACCTATGCCCTGAAGTGTGCCCTGTCGAGGTAGACCCTCCGACACTGGTATGACTCCTACTGCCACTAGCACTGCCTGATCTGTGGCCACTGCCTGTCCTCGATTGTGACCGAGACAAAGTAGGATCCTGTCGCTCCGGTGGCACTGCCTACTCATACAAAGTCCTGTACTGCCCCAGTCTCGTGCTCACCATGGCCAACTCCTAGGCCATATCCCCTATGGGTCCTATACATAAAGCCGTGAACTGTGTACACCACTAGGCTAAATCCTGCTGGCGGATCACTGCCTAATCTCGCTCTACCCAGGCTAGCTCTAGCACTGACTACAATGACCTAACCTATGCCATGATGTCATCCAATCCCTGCTATAGATCGGCCACCCTCTGATCTATCGTGGCATCCTGGGGCAATCCTGAGGAGGATGGTATCTCCTCCTCTCCCTCCACTATCCGCCATCTGAGGAGCCTCTCAGCCTCATCCATAGCATCGTCCTCATCATCGTCATCGTCACCCACCTCCTCCTATCCTCCGACCTCCACCTCCACATCCTCATGCCTCTCCTCCTCCGCCTCCTCTGTCACCTCCTCCTCCTGTCCCCCCACATCCACCTCCTCCTCCTATCCCCCCACATCCACCCCCTCCTCCTGCCTCTCCACCTCTGCCACATCCTCTGCCTCCTCCTCATGCCTCTCCTCCTCCCATCCCTCCTCACCCTCTCCCACCTGTCGGGGTTGCTCATCTCTCTCTCCCTCCTTGCCAAGCTCAGGGATAGCATCTAATGCTACCCTCGCCACACGCTGTCGCACCCTCCGGCCCTATCTCTGACCATCTCGCCTCTGCCTCCGGCCGTCTCCACCATCATCTCCCCCAGCCTCCGTCTCTGCCATCATCTCCACCTCTGCCTCCATCTCCTCCACCCCTGCCTCTATCTCTACCTTTGCCTCTCCCCCTACCACCTCGCCTAGCCCATGACACACGAGGAATCACTAACCATCTGTCAACTGGTGCTAGCCCATCCAGATCCGTCAAAGGCACTGGCCTGTGTGTTTGCCACCATAAATCATAATCCAGTGTCATCCCAGGATCGGCTGCTCCTCCACTCCAACCCCAGGCCTGGGCTACTAGCCCATCAATCTGCTGCTCTGCAAATGCCACTGGGATGGCTGGCCCCCACGCATACTCTCAGGACAATCTAGCATACTCAGTTGTCCCCGCAGGTACACCCTGCTGCTCTCTGAATTGTCTCAGGACACGCTGTGGTAAATACATCTCAATAATCAATGAAGTTTGCACTGTCCTGCCTACACAGACTCAAGTGCTCATCATCGTCATCCCACTGTCCACAGTCTCGGTATGGTCTCTAGATAAAAAATATCATCATGTCGATACGATGCCGCCATCAACCTGTCTCACCCATATGAGTCTGTTGTAATGCACCGGCATAGTAATAAGCATAAGGCATACCATCAACCAACTGTGGTCTGTCAATGAGAGGTCGGAATATGGATATGTGCTCCTAGGCCCATATCATCATCAATGTAGTCCCACACGAGATGCTCTCTCCTCTCCTATAGGCAACATTGTGCAACTAGTGGTAGAGTGTCCCAAGTAAGCAAGGACCCCAAGCATAAACAGTCTTGTCTCGCCTCATGCCCACCAAGACGTCTCCCCAACCAATAGGGAATCTGTGTCCCCGCCGGTAGGGAACCAAAATACCTGCAATCAAAGTCGCAAGGAATGCATCAAAGCAACCATAATGCTCTGCCAGGAACTCCCACCTGATCTCATAACCCTGGATGCCCAGTCCAGCACCCTGATCTCAATAGTAGGCACGAAAGGTCTGCTCACCATGTCGAGGGTCGTAGACGATCCACTCCCCATGAATCGGCACTCGCAGAATATGATAGACATCCTCTAAAGTAATGGTGGCCTCACCTGTCGACAGGTGGAAGGAGCAGTTCTTTGAATGCCACCGCTCACACAGCACCGTCAGTAGTCCCCTGTTCACCCAAATGGCGGGCATGAAAGCAACATAGAATAATCCTAATCGCATCAATCATCGCCGCTCTCGCGGGCTCAAATGGTCAGCAAACCGAAACGTCATCGGTCTGCTCTCGCGGGTATAAATCGGGGCAAGCTGTCTCTGCAAAACATCAAGCAAGTCATCAAAACACTTTGAGCAAATTGGTTAATATTATCAAAAATGCATCTAAGATTACGCAAACATCAAAACAAGCCCTAGACAAGTGAAAGACAAATGCGTCGCAGTAAAGCAATTGCATCTCAAAAAGTCATCTGCATTGTTCTGTACATCAAATGCGATCCAACATCACAAATGCGTCATTTGATTCCTCAAATGCATCGTATTATCACACTTGCATCAGGAAATTTGACAATTGCGTCACAACAAGGTGAAGGCGTCGCACCATAACAATTGCGTCGGTCAAAACAGCGAATGCATTGCAACTTCACGATTGCGGCATTCCAGAAGTCAAATGCGACTCGGTAAGTCACATGTGTCGCACTGTGTCAAATGCGGCGCAAACCGCCACTTTACCCTAATTTGTTTTCGCACTTGCGTCGCGACACATCAAATGCGTCGAACGTGAAATCGAATGCATTGAACGCGAACACATATGCATCACGGCGCATTCATTGTTCGCCTAGAAACTAAAATTTGACATGCAAAATGAAAAAATTACAAAGAGGGACAAGGGTACGTATCGCTGGCTCTGAACCCTCTGGCCGTCTGAAGGTCCGGACAATCTCACCACGGTGCTCTGTCACTGGAATCACCATCCTCGCTGTGCTCCCTTTTGCTCTGGACTCTCAAAATATGCAAAGTAAATAGTAGAAATGAATTGACTTTTACCCCTTTGTCAAACTATTTATAAGGTCAAAATGACATTTTTCAAACAAGGTTAATACTGGAAGGTCATTTGACCAAGTGTGACCACCTCGTGGGCTGTCCTAAACATGTTTGAATCCAAAACCGACTGCGCCATTGTTTTTCTGGGCACCAAGTTGACTTATCGGGATCCTTTTCAAATTTTTCTGGCGTTGGCTCAAAATTGGAAAAATTTCTTGAGGGGGCAATGATACTCTGTACCTTCACTGGGGCATATTTTTGACTTATTTTCTTTGTCACAATGTGACATGCTACATTATAACAAAGAGGGGCAAAATGTAGACACCTAAAAATGACCTCGGCCTGCAAGCTTCATTTTTACCACTTTCATCCTAGCATAATTATGACATTTAATTATGTCCTTGGTCCACATTCGACTATTGATTAAATAATTCATAATTATTTAATTAATTCATGTCCTTTTATTCTTCATGATTATTAAATAAATAAATTTTATTTATTTATTAAATACGCATTAATTGTCTAAGTCTTCCCTTAATTAAATAAATTTCTTAATTTATTTAATTCCCCTTTGTCATATATTTCTTCTCGATTATTAAATAAATAAGTTTTATTTATTTATTTAATATGTCACTAACTGTCATAATTAAATGAATTGATTAATTTATTTAATTATCAGTCATTATCTTCTAAATTAAATAATTATTTTTAATTATTTAATTTCCAATTTAATATTCCTCTTATTTTAAATAAATCAATTATTTAAAATGTCTCACAATCTTAACTATCAGTCCATTTTGGTAAATAATCTGAAAAAGATTATTTATTGTCTCATAAAATCCATAATTTGAATTAATTTAATTCAAATTGGTAACTAATCTTCCAAAAATCAAGTAATCGGGCAGATTCTTGATTTTCCAAATCTGATCTTCAGTTCAAATCTTATCTTCTTGATTTTTTGAATCTCGCAAATCAGACAATCTTTATCTTCTTGATTTTCAAAAAAAAATATTTTCTAATTAATTTATCTCATTTATTCTCCACCGTCGATCCATTTATCTGAGGTTTTATCTTGACCGTTCGATTAATGATTTTTCCCTAACCCTAATTAGGGATTCTCAGGTTTAATCTAGACCTCTCATTCTATGTCTTTCTTAGAATTTAATCTCATCCATCCACTCAAAATTGTGTTTTCTATAAAAGACAATTTTGCTCATAATTTCGGGACTCCGTCATTTTTAATATAGGCATTATAGTCATTTTAGCATTAGTAGTCATTATTTTCATTTATCATATTGTCATAGACATAGGCATAATTTTATCAAATCCTTCAACATTTGCATAGGGCTTTGGCATTATTATAGGTTGCTCAATTTGAAATCTGAGGGCCTCATTGACTTGCTGCAAACTAGGTGTAACAAAGGTGAACCATGGAAGATGAAGATTTCTGGTAGTATTACTCCTTTTATTTTCATTATATTTCCTTTGTGCTTTGTTATTTCATTGGATTTTGATGTTTATTATTTAATAAGCTAACACCATCTAAATTTCCATAGATACAGCATCTATGTTCTTTGTTTTGAAGCTTTGTACTTTGCATCCATACTCTACCTTGATTGTTTGGTTGTGACACTTCTAGTCCCGAACTTCTAGTCTATGTAGTGATTTTATTTTAGACTGTAGGAATCGGGTCACATGACCCCCTATAAACTGTAGTGCGCCTAGTAAACTTTTTAACGTGACCGATAGCGCTAGCGCGACACGCCCTCCAGTACCACGGGGGTGGGGGAGACTAGACCTCATGACCAACCTCCTGCAACAAAAAAGGTTTGGTGAACTAAGCTAGGGCCCCAGCCCAAATAATAAAATAATGGTAAAAAATGAACTATATTCGGCCTGTGTAGTGATTTTTAAATATGTCTGTGGCATTCAATTTATTTCTCGTGCTTGGTTTTTTATTTATGAACTTTTCAAATGTTTGAGATATGATATATTGTAGTTCGATAGAATGCAATCATGTAGTACTCAATCTATTGTAATAGCTTACTTTTGGTAGTGATTTTGTCTTCTGTTTTTGCATCGAATGGCATGTACTTTGTGTTTGGCCACTTGTGCTTCAAATTTGATGTACTTACCATTCATATTGCTTCCCTTAATGAATTTGATTTAAAAGAATTGTGGCTGATATTCTTGACTTACATAGCGCCTTCCCTGTAGGTTACATTTCAACTCTATGTATTTTATATCAATGAACTTGCTTGTAGTTGGAATAGGTTTTATAAGTTCGATGACACCCTTGCATTGTGTCTTTAAGAAGAGAATTTGCATGCCTTGTATTCTATGTTGTGTGGATTCTGGTAGCAATGGTAGATTCAAAATTATATGTATTAGGGTCTTAGTTGATGCGTTGGGCAGCGACTTTGTTCAAGTTGCCCATGCTACCAGCCAAATCTTATCTCTCCCTTAAGCAGCGCCCATGCTCACTTTTTCCCTGTGTTTATTCTCCAATATGGTTAATATATTCCTCCCTCTCTTCTCTTTCTTGTGGGGGCTGCAAATTGCATTTGGGTGTTGATGTTGATTACAGTCCCTACACAAAAAGTTATGTATTTATTTTAATTTGGTGATAACCACCTTTAGACAGTGATTGTGTTTTCCTCTACTTTCACCTTGATTTGATGCATCCTTGGCTTGAATATCAATTTCTTAAATGTCATCTTAGTGGATATAACTTTTACCTCATGCTTCATAAGGATTTGAATTTGACTTTTTTAGTAGGAGGTTATCTTAATGCGTATGCACCACATTTTGTAGATGAAAGTCATGTTAAAAGCATTTCATTATTATTCAGTTCACTGATTTTCTTCTTAGGTGGCATATTAGAGTAAAGATTGTCCTTTTTCTTTTAGATTATTGGTTGTCTCTTTGGGGGGACCTTCGATTTACCCATGAAATTCAATTTTGTGCTATAACAAAAGTCTTTGGTAGGTTAGCTTATGATTCTTGTGATTTAAAGAAAAATGGAACTTGGTGACTTCGCCTTTTATTAGGAGCTTAATATGTAGTAATTTAGATTTCCATGCAATACATTAGTAATCAGAATATGATTTATTCTTGGCAGTCCATTATGTTCATAGATACGTATGTTTTGTATGAGAGTATATGCACATAAAATTTGCATATTTGAAAATGTATGTTGAAATTTATAACACTCATTCAATACTCTGATTTATCATTAGGGAAACAGTTATATATATATTTATTTGTTTATTTATGCAATTGAATAATTGGGGATATATTTTAGTAGATTTATAATATATTTAAATAATTTGGAAGACTTGGTAAAAGAGGAAATTATACTATTCACTCTAGTAACTAAGAGCACTGATTTCTATTATATTCCACCATGCATTTCATGATTTTTTAATTGGAAATTGGTGTATTATATGTGTTGATATTAAATGGATAGTATATTTGTACTTATGTGTGTGTGTAAATCTGAATATATATAGTATTATTAATATTAGAGGAGTGTAGAAGGAAAATGTTATTTGATTAAAGAATTAAAATTGGGAATTTTAGTTAGATGGGTTTTTTTTTAAAGAATATTTAAACAATTAAAAAACAATTGGGTTGGGTAAATTTTAAGAGAATTGATCTATTTTATACCTCAACAATTGAGATTTAGGAAAAGTTAACATTGCTAAAGGGCGAAAGTTTGGGGATTAATTAGTTATAAGTATTTAAGAGGATTGCAGTGTAATTTGAATTTTTGGATTATTGATACAATAGATATTTTCAAGTAGGACCATTTGGAGTAAATAATCTTTGGAATTGAACTTATAATTCAGTGGTTGGATCGAGGGAAGTATAAATTCTTTGTCAAGGTTATAGAAATGTTGTCATTAATGTCGTAGGATATATATTATAGAGTTGGTCATTCAACTACACAGTGATGTTTACCTTCAAATGGTTTGAATGTTGAATGGAGAATATATATACATAAATGATATTTTTTGGATTGGAAGTTACATAACTTATGATCTTGTATGCCATCGAAATGATGTTAAGTGATTATGAATAAAATGAAAAGTAGAAATAATGTTTCTTGGCTATATTGCCAATTGGTTGCTTGTTGGATTAATGTGTTGATTGTGGATTGGGGATTTGATGACATTCTTATTTTGAGACATTCCTCTCTTTCTTTGTACTAGCTTTGTGTGGATTCTTTGAGTAATCAGTTAGTATGAGCCCTTGTAATGTGTCAATTTTGGAGAGGGATGTTTGTTTCACGTTGGAATTTCATATTTGGTTCTTGTGAAACTTTTGATCTTGATTCTTGTATGGAGCTCATGTGAGTTTTAACCTTGCACCATTGTTTTTTTTTTACGATGTGGTCTTTGTGTGAGAAGGTTCATGCCTTGTGTATGTATATGGTTTTGTGATATCAGTTAATGGTGAGTGTTATTCGTAAATAGTCTTTTCGTGATCATGATATTGTCATTCCTTCGATGGGGAAACCATTGTGTTAGTAATTTTTTTTAGTCTTCCAGAGGTTTGAGGGGAGTACAATTTTCACTTGCATGACTTGGTATGGAGCTCGGGGATCAGGTGAGGCTAGCAAGGTAACCCAGAATGGGAGCCGACAACCTAAGAAGATCCACATTGGGTAACTCTAATCAATCCATGAGTGTTTCTGTGAATTTTATGTGGTTTCACCTGGAAATGGGTGGCTTCATGATTTTGTCATTTTGGAAAGTGGTTGATTCTTATACTTGGATTGTGTGCATCAGGGTATGTAGCCTTGCACTGTTTACTTGTGATTATGGTTGGGGAAATATTTTTCTTTATGATTGGCTTTTCATGTTGTTTCTTTGTGAACACTTGACCCTATACTTGATTTATTTATGTGGGTTTAAGCCTTGCACTATATAGAAATTGTTTTACTATGAAGATCTTGTGGGAGGTGGTGCATGCCTCATTTTATGTGCATATTTATATGGTTTTGCTAGTTTGTGCAAGCTGGATTACCAAATTAGTGATTGTGAGTCTCTTGTTTCTAGTAAAAGAGTGGCTTTCAATGGGGGCAGGGACCCAAAAGTGGTGCTAGGGTAACTCACTGGAAGTTTCTTAATCCAGTGAAAATACTAATAATTAATTAGGGGGTTTGGATAGTATCTCACATTAATCTAGATAATGTAGCCTCGCTCATGGCTGAAGTGCTCGTTTAGGCTTGAGATGAGTGGGAAGGCCTAGAATGGCAAGATCAATTGCCTTGTCTTCATGAGAGGTATGTTGATTCTGCATAAGTTAGAATGGGGGCTAGGGATTAGTTGAGGTTGTCAGGGTAACTCCGGATGGGGGCTGATAACCTAGGAAGATCTACATTGGGTAACCCATATCAAGCTATGTGATAACACTCTTTCCTATAGCAACTTTGTATGTCTTGTTGTTTTTCCCCTTATTGTTCATGTACCTCTAGAAGTGGTTATCCTTTATGTCTTGTTTTATGGAATCTTGTATGTTGGAGTCACATTAGCCCTTGTCTGCTTGACTATTTGTGTAGTGGGTCCTTATTGTCATCTTCTTGCACAGGGGGTGCACCTAAGGGTTCACATGGTCGGGTGGAACATGTTATGCACTCCATTGGGTTCCCAGTCAAAGTTTGTGATGCATGGAGTTGTACCGTTGCAATGATTCCAAAGCTTTACTAGATTTGGAGATAGTATTGATGCTATGTGTTATATTCGTTTCAGTTGTATCACATTATGTAAATTGGTGAATCCTTCTTGATGTTATAAGGGAAGCTTTGATGTAAACTTGTAAATAGTGTAATGACCTGCACCATTTATGGGAAGTTGTATATGTATTCATTGGTTCATAATATATGACCTTTAATGGTGTTGTATCTGTGGAAATATATAAATATATTGTAGTGGATGTAATTGAAATCTTGTTGTAGTTCTTTCGTGATGTATGTTTAGATTGGATGATTGATATGATAGTAATGCAGTCATGTTACCCCAGAGGACTAGGTAGATGATGTATATGTATAGTTTCAATATTAGTGATGTATGTTATTTTATATTTCACATTAGATTTACTTTTTAAGAAAAATTGTGCTATAATTGTTAGTTGTTGTGTGTCCTTTGGGCTTTGTGTGGTGGGGCATTACACTTGTACAAGGTCAAGATCATTAAAAGCCCTATGAGTTTGTTTTGAAAATCAATTATACAAACTTGTTTGGTATGCAATGTATCATAGACTTCACATAAGTGTCCCTTCTTTGCAACCATTATTCATTTGTTCTCATGTTGTCATCTACAAGTATTCTCATCTTGTTTAGAAAAGATAAAGTCTATAAAAGACCTCTCTTAAACTACTTGGGCATTTCTTCAATCTCAAATGTTTAAAACAAAATGTCTTATAACCTCATTAAAATTTCTTGAAAACCTTTGAAACATGTAAAGCTCCAACAATGCATACATATCTGGGAAGTTGTGATAGCCAAAACACAAATTTGAGACATCAATCAAGCTTTAATTGAACACTTGGAACCTTCCTTGATCTATCAATGTGGTGTTTTATTCCTCTAGACTTCTTCAACATGCCATATCCATGCTTTTGCTCTTGCAATGTGCTTAATTTTCTTCCTACACCTCAACAGTGTGGGCCATAATCGGAGCAACCATCTACTAGTCTCATGCCAAAAATGGAGGACTCCTTTGATCCCAATGTGACAAGAAACTCTAACCCTAAGGGGTTATCCCACGAATTGAGTGAGTTGAATTCAAGGATAACTGTTTGGTAATTTATTTTCATAGATAATAAAAATGCATTAGTACATATCTAATTCTTTGCAAAAGCATAGGAGATAGGTAAACACAAAATTATTGATGGTATATTGCCTCGTTTTACATCTCGCTGTCAATAAAAAGATAAAAAAATATGAGATGATATGAATAGAAATGTAAACATTTAATGGAATGAAATGTTTTTAAATTTTATTGTGTAATTTTTTCATTCAAGTTTCAAATCACATTTTATGTTTCAACAATTAAAAAATAAATAATTTAAATGTTTCCCCAAATGAATGGTACGATGATATTACTTTGTACCTTCTCAATCAGCACTGCCCATAAAGGATTTTATCTCTACTAATAATACTACTGATGACAATGAAAAATCTCCTCCCTTGAGTGGTGGTTTCAACATTCACTAGCTTTTGTTTATATGTATTACATTTCCTATTCTTTTACTAGGCTACATAGTTATAGCTGGCATTACTGTTCTCCACATTATGAAACAAAGGATTTCTACAATTCTATCAACTGATCAAGATGAAGTTATTCAACAATCCACAGAGAAAGATGAAAGGATATCCCAGTTTGTGGAACAATTTTGAAGATGAGTTGGTGTACTTACTGCGTTGCAGATGTCCTTTTTCCAAAGAAAGTCTCTCCTTATTCCCTTCTACTTAAATTTCCATGTGATCTTCATCCTCAGCCTTGCGAGTTGATTCGTTTCGTTGATATTACAATTTTAGTTATACAATCTCTTGTTAAGTAAATTCTTGGCAATTGACAGAAGCGGCGTGACATAAGTCATATTGCTAGAGTGAGAGGTCACTGGTTCCAATCTCGATTTGGGAATACCAGTTGGATGGAGGCAATTCGGTAGGGATTTTGTGATCTAAAAACCTCAAACTTGCATTGTCGAAGTGAGTTCTGAAGCGAGGATTTATTTGTAGAGGAAGCAAATGCTTTAGATAGTGGGAAAGTTTTACTCTTGGTAGAAAAAGAGAAAGCAGATACTTTGAAGGGCGAAAAAAGTTACATTGATGTGTATTTGGCATTTGTATCTCATTATTCTTTCATAAAGAAGAAGCACATACTTTGGATGATGGGAAAAAGCTCATGACATTTAGATTACATATTATATTATATTATTATATATAATGTGTTATATATAATATTATATAATATAATATAATTTAATATATATTACATATCAAAATGTGTACGAAGAATATAAGTTGAAGAGGCAAAAAAAATAACATGATTATTAAAGTGAGTTTCCTTCAACTTTCTATTGTTCGTGAGCAAGGTTGTTGTATAACATGAGACATGTGATAGTGACATCATGACTGCCATGACATTATTGCATGTAGTTTATGTAGAGACATGTGAATCCATACAAGCGGTCACTTTCTTCCCTATTTTCATGCTCTTTGCTTAACTTTTGAGGGTTGAAAAAAATTCAAGGGAATTTTTATGAAGGAGATTCCTTGGGTAAATACTATAATTTTTGGTTCATATCAAAATGTATACAAAATATTACTAGCAATCACACCTTGGTGTGTAATGGGTACACCGAAGAAGTGTGGAAGGTCAATTAGGGAAAAAAACGTTTACTTTTCATACATTAATGTAGTACCTGAGATTAATTGGTAGGTCATTTAGCAAATGATGTTGTTTCTACAACAAGGGTATCAAATGAGAAATAACAACTTCAAATCAACTATGCATCCACTTACATTGATCTCCAAACATGACTGAAAGAAAACCCCTGAATCAAGAAGATAATCAAGATCCATTACCAACATGCTCATGTTATATTTGTAATAGGGAGAGAGGGAGATAGAGGGGAGAAGACCATGTGAGAGAGAGAGGTAAGAATATAGAGATAGAGAGGATGAAAGAAATAGAGATGGGGATGAAGGAAAGGCATATGGAGAGAAGGAGAGAAAGAGATAAAGAGAGAGGAGAGAAGAATATATAGATATGCCCAAGAGATAAATATATAGAGAGGGGGAGAAAGAGAGAGAGAGATAGAAAGATAAAGAAGTGGTATATAGAGGGATACATTTAGAGGTAGAGAGAGATGGAGAGATAACAACATAGAGATGGAAGGAGAGATGGAAGAAGAAATATGGAGATAGAGATAGAGAGGAAAAGAGATATAGATATAAAGGTCTAGGAAGAGGGAGAGGGAGAGAGATGGATGGATAGAGAGAAGGAGACATGTGTATAGATAGAGTGGGGAGAGAAAGATAGAAGTAGAGATGAAGATAGAGCGAGAGAGGAAGAGGGATATAAATATATAGAGAGATTATAGAGAGGTAGAAGATGATATAAAGATAGAGAGAGATATATAGAGGAAGAGATAGAGAGATAAAAAGGAAGAGGGGGAGGGAGAGATATATATGGTGAGATATAGTGATAGAGAGATAGAGATATAAGGAGATATAGAGAGGGAGAGAGGGAGAGAGATAAAAATACGAACAAATAAAGAGAAGTAGAGATAGACAAAGACAAATGGGGAGTGAGAGAGAGAGAAAGATGAAGAGAGAAATATGGGAAGAGAAAGACAAAGATAGAGATATATGGGAAGAGAAAGGGAGAGAGAGGTAGAGATAGAGAGATAGATAGGGGGATAGGAAGGGAGCAAGGGAGGGAGAGATAGAGAGGGGAAGGGAGAGGGAGAGATAAATATAGGGAAATCTAGAGAGATAAAGAGGGATAGGGAAAGAGTTAGATAGGGAGAGATAGAGAGAGGTAGAGGTAGAGAAAGATATGGATAGAAAGAGATAGAGAGAGGAGCGAGAGGAAGATAAAGAGAAAAATAGAGATAGAGATATAGAGGGAGAGATGGAGTGAATAAAAGAGGGAGAGAGAGAGGGAGTGATATAAATGGAGGGAGATATAGAGAGATAGAAATGGATAAGGAGATAGATGTAGAGAGATATATAATTTTATCATTAAAATTGAAATATATATGTGGGCGGGGGCCCTAGCTCGGTTGGCTAAGTAATTCTGTTGCGGCTCGGCTGGTCACGAGTTCTAGGCTCCCCCGTTCCCATGGTACCAAAGGGCGTGTCGCACCAGCGCCGCCGGTCACGTTAAAAAGTTTACCAGGCGCACTGCAATTTATAGGGGGTCGTGCTACCCGATTCCTGCAGTCTAAAAAATATATATATATATATATAATAATAATTTTCTCAAATAAAATTGAAATTTTATTGAACTAATTTAAATGATATCATATATAATATTTATATTTAATAATTTATATTACATAAAATATATATTAAAAATATAATTATAATATAGTATATAAAATAAATATAATTTTCTTGAAAATAAAACTATTAAATTTTATTGTATTAATTTAAATGATATCATATATAATATATATAGTAGATATAATGATAATGTTTAGGATAGGTACTAATAATTATAAGATGTCTAATTCATGAGCAATGGAAATTTCTTTTCACTTAAACATTTATATGCTCTAATTTATTTTTAGGGTATAATAAAAAGTGCACTTAAATATAAGACAAAGAATATATAATATATTATTGTTGGGAGCCTTGGGCGAAGCAGATCGTAAGTGGTGGTTATGGTAGTTGCAATGAGTTGCTACTTGAATCCATTCATCACCCAGTCATTCGGTAGGGCAACCCAAATTGAAGTTCATGTGGTATTTTATAGACATGTTAGCCACTAGGGGAGAGGAGCCAAAATGTGTGTGGGGTCCTTTACGTGTGATAGGACTAGTACACGTTGGGGCCCACAATGGTAAGCCTCTCCCCTAATAAAGACAAAAATTACCATGCATAAAAAACCACATAAATCCCAAACTATGATCAGATATTAAATTCACATTTTTGGTATATATTTGTTTGCAAAATAAATAGAGGTTGGCAACCAAACAAGTTGGAATGCATTCATTGAAGAAATCTTGGGTGCTCATAAAATATTCATATGATTAAAGTATACCCCCACCTAAATAAACATTGAAACCCAACTATCACACCAAAAAAAGACTCCCTTACAGATAATGGAAAACTACAGAACAAAATAGGCTAGCCACGTCAACACCATTCAAACCCATATGTCCCATCTTTGACTCAAAATATAACTTATTATAACCAAGTTTCCCCCAAGTGCATGACCAAAACAACAAGTATTATAGCATCCTCCTATCTCATCAAACATGACCCCTTCAACACATATCAACAACTTTCTATCCCATCTCGCCAAATAAATTGTACACATACTGGTAACTCCACCTTCGTGCCCACTTGTATCCATAAAAATAAGCTGTAAGGCCACCATTCTTCATGAAAAAAATTATGGAAAAAAATATAAAAATTCCACCAAAAAACTCAACTCAAAATTTAATGGCTCCAACATATCAAATATGTAATCCATATCATTCAAATTTCAAATTCAAAAGAGGACAGGAATTTAATATGCCATATCAAGCAAGCATGTGAAACAAACCACAATAATTCTGAATTCAAATAGTTGTGAAATCCTTGAAGACTTCACTTATTCTGGAGTGAGCGACATAAGAGAAAGAGTGACAAGCACAATAATTGAGCGACATAATAAGAAGAGGAGGCAACATCATAGATTCCAGACTACCAGTTTCCATATTATTCCAAGTATTCCTCTACATGCATTATTTTGAGATTATTTATATAATAATTTATGCCTGTGAATGAGTTGTTCATGTACAAAAGATGTGAGATTTGTTAAACTCTTACAAATTTTCATTCATAAGATTTATATTGTTCTTTGTTATAGCCATTATAGTCATAGGTTACCAGGTATGTTTCCCTAAGGTTTATATTTCAATCATTACAGTCATAGTTTAATCTAGATGTGTTTCCCTTCTATAAAATGTAAGTTTAGTTCACAATTTGTTGTGCATGAGTATGTGTATGTTGTACATTCCTTTAAGATGCGATATTTTTTAAGCTCTGACAAGTTACTATTTTTCATCCCTTTTCCTTATATTGTGCTACAATAGAGCCATGCATTAACAAGTGTGTTTCACTTGTTTACAATGTAATTGTAGTTCCCAATTTACTATGTATGAGTATGTGTATAATGTACATGCCTAAGGGATATAAGATTTGTTATTAAGCTCTTACTTTCTATTTTTCATCCCTTTTCATTCATTTTGTCCTTCATTATAGTCATATGTTATCAGGTGTGTTTCACTTGTTTACGAAGTAGTGGAGTTCCCACTTTGCTTTGCGTGAGTATGTGTATGTTGTGCATTCCTATGATATATGAGATTTGTTAAACTCTTTCTTATTTTTTTTCATCCATCTTCATTTATTTTTTCCTTCATTATAGTCATATGTTATCAAGTGTGTTTCCCTTGTTTACAATGTAAGTGTAGTTCCCAATTTATTGTGTGTGAGTATGCACGTACATAGTGTACATGCCTATGAGATATGAGATTTGTTAAACTCTTACTATTTTTCATCCCTTTTAATTTATTTTTTCCTTCATTACAGTCATAGATTATCAGTTGTCTATCCCTTCTATACAATGTAAGTGTGGTTCCCTTATTTTGTATTGAATTTTACTCATATATTTACAGTTGGGTTTCCCTTGTATAAAATGTAAGTGTGATTCCCCTATTTCATACTGTAGTTTACTCATAGATTTAAAATTGCGTTTCCATTATTTCATATTGTAGTTTACTCATAGATTTGCATTTTACTCATAGATTTACAGTTGTGTTTCCCTTGTACTTTTGAGTTTGCAGTTCATGGATATTTTTATATAGTTAGACTGTACATGCATATTAGATAGGAGATTCATTAAATTCTTGGTTGTTATTCATCCCCTTGTTTTGTTTTCCTTCAGTGGAGTCATAGGTTAATAGTTACAGTTCACGGTTTGTGGTGAGAGTAAATGTGTCTTATGTATATGCTTGAGAATTCCAATGTTGATCACAATGAAATTGTTCCACTCACTATTTTTTTTGGCTTACAATCATATATTAATAGCCTTGATCTATATATTTGTATTGCTATGTTTGTGAACTATTGATAGTATTTTTGAATGTTAATTTGCAACAAACTAAAAATAAAACACATACACAAACTAATTAATCTTTAGTTCAAGCATCACTATCATCTTACACAAATAAAACAGTCATTCAATATGAAAATTCCTTCCTATTATTGTCAAAAGAACTAAATATATTCTTTTTTTCCTTCTCAATTTGGATTGTATTTATATGGTGTAGATGAATAGGGATAATGGAATGGTGACCCATATTGCAACAAAAAGAAAGAAAAGAGCCACAAATCCCTCCCACAAAAGAGGGGTTATATTTCCCCTAGAAGTAGATCCTCCAATTCATGTTGACAGCAATTTTGTTGCACCAGTAGTGGAGGATTCTACACCTCGAAGACCACAAAAGACCTAACAATGAAACAACGGTTGTGGTTATCAGAGGACATGATAGGAGCACTCCATGATGTAGAGGAGAACAACATGTCAATAAGGGGGGATTCAAAAAAGTGGAAAATCCCAAAGCCACACTCTCCAAATGGTTACGCGGCCTAACAATGTCTAAGAAAGGTCCTCCAATAGTCCTCACTAAATAGGGAGAACTTTTGATTATGGAGTGGTGCATAGAAATGGTTGATATAGGCCATGGCCTTAAGATTGTCAATATTAAGGAAGAGGTTGCCCAAATTTATGAAAATAGACCAAAACCTTTCAAGAACATTTGGGCTCTTGGGGAAGTTTTGGTGGATAGGTTTCAAGAATCGACATCCAAAATTGATGTTGTAGACAGTTGAAGACCTAGAAAAAGATAGGGCACTAAACCTTAGACTTGTTGTTGTAGAAGCTTTCTACAAGACATTGTCTGTAGCGTATGATTCACATCCATATGGTCCTCATCGCATTTGGAACTACAATGAAACTGGTATCCAGGCAAGCAAAAATGGGGCCATGAAGGTGCTAGCCAAAAAAGGTAGCAATAACATGTCTTACATTAGTCCAAAGATTTGTGAATGGATAACTGTTCTATGTTGTGTTAATGTTGTTGAGTGGAGCATTCTAGGGTTTTACTTATTTAAGGGTAAAAATCACTTAAACAATTACATTGTTAACTATGAACCATCTACTTGCATGGAATCCCAACTACATGCATGGATGACCAGGGATTTGTTTATGGAATGGTTTTCCGACTATACACGCTTATTTCTAGGTGGTGCAAATCACCTACCAATAGTTATTGCTATTTTTTTATGGGCACAGAAGCCATGTCATGCTCACAACCATCCAACAAGCAAGAGAGTTGGGTATAGATTTACTAAAATTACCAACACACAGCTCACATAATCTACAACAGTTAGATTTGAGTGTGTTTTCTCCTTTCAAATCATACTTTAAATTAGAACATACATCATGGTTGGCAAGGTATCCAAACCTTGAAATCAAGAGAGCAAAACTTGCAGAGCCAGGTAGAAAAGCACTATTAAGAGCTTTTGACAATTGATAACAAAGTAGGATTTAGAGGGACCAGGATATGGCCACTCATTCTGGATGCACTCATGGATGACATGTGTCTCAGCGACACATTTGAGGTCAACATAGGTGAGGATGCTTCTACAGTGTAGAACATCCTTAGCCTTTCAGAAGTTGTGGCAAGAGACGATGTTGTACAAACATTATTTTCCACTCTTCTAGATGGACATTACAATCTACAACAGAATCATAGGTAGAGGAACATATACCAAATTCTCCTCATAATAGTCCTACTAATTCAGTTGCACAAGTGGTGGGTATGTGTAGGATCATCATGGAAAAAACAGGCCCTTAAGTGGTGAAAATTTTAGAAAATTCAGAGTTCGGCAAATTGACATAAAATTTTGAATAAGTTATCTATATTATTTCAAAAATATGTAAGAATAGAATCTGTAGAAAATTGAATGTAGTTTCTAAACTACTAGGTTTTTTTTTTTTTAATCTATTTGGTGAAAATTTGAAATTTCAATGCAATAGTACTTAAATTTCAGGGAAAAATAAATAGGTGTCTATTTGACCACCCTAACCACAATAAATTGATAATATTTTTGATAATATTTTAGATATAAGTAGAGGGCTCATGTCTCAATGTGATTCATATTTTTTGTAACTTTTTTCCAAGTAAATAATTAATTATGAATTTTTTATTACAAATTTTTAAAAATATTAAAACTCATATGTATGACCACCTTAACTTGGTCAAAACTTCATGAAATTCAATGTTTTTTTTTTAATCCTATAGTATGTGACACATGTGTTTCAAATTCAAAAAATGTGACACCGTTTGAAATCTATAGATGTTTTCAATCAGCCTATCAATCAAGACTTTAGTCATAATTCAAATAGAAAATGAATAATAATTAATTATTAAATTCAAATAAAAGTATAATTTATATTGGTGGAAAGTTGCTCGAATCTCATTTAAAAACCCTTTTCGTTTCATCAATTTTGGGTAAAAAAAAGTCGTCAGCCACATACCCTACACATACCCATCATATTGCCACTTTTTGGTCCATCATGATCCTACACATACCCTGGTGGGTGATCAATAAACTACTCCCATGGTGGATAGCCTGGTTGACCAATTAGATGATATTTTGAGTCTTCCATCAAAGCATAGCCAACCATCCTAATTGGTGGAGGGAGCAATGAATCTAGGTATTGATTTACATCTCCAAGAAGAGTAGTGTACTTTTAGTTTCCCAACACCACCATTTGCAATTGACCTACTTGAAATTATGCATTACTATGCTGGTTGTGGCACTTCAGATTTCAAAGGAAATGCAAATTTCACTAAGGACTCTAAGGAAGTGGACATTCAGGTGGAGGAGAACATTGTCTCACAATTGGAGCAGACACAAAAAACAAAAATAGTGTCACACATCTCCAAGAAGAGTAGTGTACTTTTAGTTTCCCAACACCACCATTTGCAATTGACCTACTTGAAATTATGCATTACTATGCTGGTTGTGGCACTTCAGATTTCAAAGGAAATGCAAATTTCACTAAGGACTCTAAGGAAGTGGACATTCAGGTGGAGGAGAACATTGTCTCACAATTGGAGCAGACACAAAAAACAAAAATAGTGTCTCACATCAGCAAATTCCTCAAGTTGCCTATGCACACTATCCATCAAAAAAATACAAAGGTGCTAGTAATAGAATTTGATTGAGCAGACAACCTCAGCTCTTGATGACAGATGACTACATGATTTTTTTACTGCAGCAGGAGGTGTACCATAGAAAAAAATATTTCTTGCTTTATTTGGGAATAATTGATGATAAATTGGACTTAGTGAGGCCTTGATTCAGTGTTGTGAGGTGTTTTACACATCCACACTAGGTCTTGAACCCTTACAAATGCATCTAATTTTTTTTTGAAAAGGCGTTGTAAAGTGTTGAAAAAGACTTTCACACTTCTCTAGACTTAATGAACCCATTTTTCCCTTAATTCAACATTATAAAATTTATTTAATAGAAATTTTACATCAATCTAGAAGGCTTGTGAACTAAGTTTAACTTTAATCTAGTGTTGTAATGTGTCTTACACATTCACATTGGATGTTGTGCCTTTCTAGGTGTGCACTATAAATTTGCAAACAACTCAAACCTCAAACACATATTAGCAATGGGTTAGTTCAAGCCATGCACATCTACAAGTGCTCCTATGAAATAATACATCATGCCTTATAAGAAAACTAGTTGAAAACATGAAAGAAGCATGATATATACCTATTCCATGGTGGATTGGTGTCACTTGTGCAAAGTGACCCTTTGGCAATCCTTGACAAGCTAAATGATAAAATTCTTTGAAGATGGAGTGAAGTGGGAAAAATTAGCTCTCAATTGAATAGAGTAACTTTGCATGAAGATTGTGGATGGATTGTTGAAGAATAAGCCTTCTATTTATAGAATCTCAAATGCTAAGAGTGCCCAAAAGAGAGCAATGTGGGATAAAGATTTGGCCAATAAGAAAGAGCCACTTGTAACCTTGTGAGTGGTTGGAGGATGTGCAAGTTTTGGTCAATGTGCCAATAAATGAGATTGGATGGCCTTTTCAAATTCAAATTTGACTTGTTGGAGGGAGAAAAAGAGACTTAAATGCCAAGTGGGGGACATGTAAGAGGGGAGTTATTGCCATGTTGGAAGGTACAAGTCAACTTGTTTTCAAATTCAAACTTGAGGAATATTCTCCAAAGATGCCTTGTTTCAAGGGAAAATGAGGATTTTAATAAATGAATTAAAATGCTTTATTTGTGCAAGTGGGAAAAGCTAGAGGATGTGATGGGTGATTAGATTAGATTAATCAGGATTAGATTAACTTAGATGATGTTAGGTGATTTTGACCCATTTGACTTAAATACTTGGATTTATTTAAATCAAAAAGGAGGAATATGAATTTGAGATTTAATTAAATAAAGTTTGGTTTATTTAATTAAAAGGATGATGCAAGATAAAGGTTAATTAATTTGAAGGAGATGAATCTATGAGATGATTTATTTAATCCAAAGATGGAATGTTAGGATGTGATTAAAATTGATTTTTTTAATCAAATGAGGAAATGATAGGATTAAATTAAATAAAGTTAATTTATTCAATTTAAATGGATGATCCTTAGAGATTGAATTAAATAGACCTGATTTATTTGATGAATGGATTTAGTGAGCTTGATTTATTTAATGAGTGGATGAATATGAATTTAATTAAGTGCATTATGGTAATTTCACGTGTCTACATTTTTCCCCTCTTTGAAGCAATGTACTTGTTGCGTTGGTTCAAAGAATAAACTTGCCACAATCAAAATTCAAAAAAAATCTCATTTTTTCGGATGCCCCAACAGAAAGAAGTACACTAGTACATTTCCCCCTCAAGAGATCGAGCGAAAAGATTCAATTTGAGGTTCGATCTCGCAATAAAGAGGTTCAAAATGGATGTTCATGATGATGATGCAAATGAGATGATTTTAAGATGCTTAGAATAACCAATCTATATTATCGTAAACAACTTAAAATGATGATGCAATGCATGTGAGATGGATGATGTGATGATGCCTATCTGATTGTGCAAATGTATGATTTTATGAGATGTTTAGACTAACATATCTATATTATGATGATGAACATGCATGTGAGATGATATGCAGAATGTTGATGGTTTGTGGATGCAGGATGGATGCACTGGTGATGATGATTAACTATTCATGATGTGGTGTTAGTGCGGAAAAGAAAAAATTAGGTGATGACAAGAGGATCCAACAAGCCAACTTTATGAGAGATGATGGTGAGAAATGGATGATTTGCTTATCAAGAATTGGGATTTTAAAAGGGTCACTTACCTTATGTTTGATAACACACATAAGCATGATGCATCAAAGTATAAAGAACCAGGATGGCGTTGCACTTAGTATGATTGACTTTGACTCGACAAATAGATAGGAGAATTCTTGTTCACACCTATCATATGGAAACCTTACTAGGATGCACTTTAGAAGTTTCAAACATCTCGGACCAAAACACGGAAAGGTATAACCTATCAATGCAATAATCAACAAGCTGCCCAAAAAACCCTCCATACATATCTAACAAAGCAAGTATTCGCCAAGTTATTTTACAAGAATGTCCAACAAGCATAGCAGACAAATGATAATGATCGTTGCCCCATTCCTATCTCTCTAAATCCATTTGTTTGGACATCATCGAGAGGTTATTGGAATGAGTGCAAAGAGATAAGTCAAAAGACAAAGATAAAATAAACAAACAAGTTTATGTTCTTCAATACCACTAACCAAAAGGAAATGTGTTTTTAAGGATAAGAACCGAAACTATTTCCAAAAGATAATGTCCATTGTAGGAAGGATACATCCTAGGACATGTTAGTGGATGGTGGCACGTCATTTCGTTTATCCAAAGTGTTTGTTCTGATAAATAATACCCATTGTAGGAAGGATACATCCTAGGACATGATGTTATCAGATGATTGAAATGGGACTGATTGGATGATGGTCCATTGACACAAAGAGTTGACCAACTTGTTTACGTACTGACTTAGACCTGAGACTTGACATTTTTGAGTTTTCACTTTTAACCTGCTAGACTTGTTTCCAATTGTTTTACCAAATGTTGAGGATGACGATTGTTTATTATGAGTGATGTTATTACAGGTGTAAGCGAAATGAGATGGATGGATTTTTTCAAATATTTGGATGTTTTTGGAGTTTTGCAATGTTTTGAGGCTGTTTTTGGTATTTTTTTAGATTTTCAAATGTTTTGATTTTTTATTTTTGAATGTTTTGGGATTTACGAGACTTTGACCGGAGACTAACCTAAGGACCTATCCTAGGGGCCTGGGGCTGATCAATAGATTAGCCTTGCCCTACGTTATACACGAAAAGACCAAGTGGTTTGGTGACGACTTGTGATTTACAAATGAAGATATACATGACCGAAATGTCAGTTTATTATGACGAACTCCTAAAGGACAACCTAAGTGTCTCGAGGGATGATCAAAGATCAACCTTGCCTACGTTCAAGGCTTAGAGACCCATAGTTTGACAAGATGACTCTTTTTGACTTTTGACTTTGACCTATTTTTGGATTTTTTTTTGGTGATTTTTTGATGTTTTGGATTTTCTAATTTTGATGTTTTTGGATTTTCCATTTTAGGACTTCGAATATATACGAATCTGATCCGATAAGAACATGCCCCTAATGTGGCAATAGACTACTGAATAAAGAGACAACCGACCTTAGGATGGGTGAAGGAAGAGGATGACGCGATAACACATCAAGCCATGGTGCGGATGCGGGTGGATGAGTGATGGATGGAGATTCAAATGTGATGGATGATGGAAACATAATGGATGGATGATGCAGAACAATTCAAAGATCTGGTGGATGGAAAGTGCTTATTTACACAAGGCCCTTTTCCAGGTTTTCACCAAGGTACTTGTCCCAAAGTGCCACCTATGGTTTCACTTAGAGGACAATTTTTTTCTTTAATTTTTTAATCCTTTTCTAATTTTTTTAGATTTTTTATTTTTTGATTTTTTGTTGTCACCAAGACACTGTTTGTCGCTTTAAGGTAACCATTTTTAGGACATTTTCACGATTTTTGGTTCTATACCTTAAAAGATTAGGCATAAAAAAATTTGAGATGAGAGTTGTTCATGGGCTCTTGCAGAGGTTCCCCTTCGGGTGTTGATAACTGATATGCCCCTGACTTATAGCTCATTGTGATAACAAATGGTCCCAACCAGTTGGGTTCAAATTTTTCTTTTTTGTTTGGATTTGGGATGTTCTTTTGATTCTCCTTTAGTACCAGTTCTCCAACTTGGAAATTTTTGCTTCTAATTTTCTTGTTATAGCTCCTCTTGAGTCTATTTTGATAGACTTGCAAATGATTTAAAGTGTCTATACACCACTCATCCAGTAGCTCCAGCTCATTCAATCTTGATACTCGGTACTCTTCATCCATGATGAGGTTTTGCAATGATATTCTTAGTGACGAGAGCTCGATCTCAATGGGGAGTACTACTTCTAATCCGTAGACCAAGGAGAAGGGGGTGGCACCGATGGGCGTGTGGATACTAGTTCGGTAGGCCCAGAGGGTGGGATTGAGCTGCAGATGCCAGTCACGACCTGCGTCATTGACTTTTTTCTTGAGGATCTTTAAAATGGTTTTATTTGTGGCTTTTACTTGGCCATTGCCTTGGGGATAGTATGGGGTGGAGAAGTGATGTTGGATTTTGAATTTTTCACACAAGTCACGAACATCCTGATTCTTGAATGGTGTTCCATTATCTAAGATAATGGCTTGTGGGACACCGTAGCGGCAAATGAGATAGTTCAGGATGAACTTTGATATCTGCTTCCTGGTTATATACGTCATGGGTATGGCTTCCACCCACTTGGTAAAGTACTCAGTGGTGGTTATAATGAACTTGTGGCCATTAGATGAAGTGGGAGTGATTTTTCCAATGAGATGAGTCCCCATTGCGAAAAGGGCCATGGTGTGATGATGGGATGAAGTTCTTGAGCTGCAGCATGGATGAGGTCCCCATGTTGCTGACATTGTAGACACCTTTTGACGTAGTCATGTGCCTCTCTTTCCATTATAGGCCAATAATACCCCATCCTCAGCAATTTCTTAACTAGGGTCATTCCACTCGAGTGTGAACCACATATACCATTATGTACTTCAGTTAAAGTAGTCAATTCCTCCTCAACGTTTAAACAACGTAATAAGGTTCCTTTTATGCTCCTACGATACAAGGTATCTCCTAGGATGACGAATCAGGATTCCTTTTTGACAAAGGTTCATTTTAAGGTTGAAGGTAAGTCAACATGTATGATGCCTATTTAGAGGTAGGTAAGAATTTCATGGTACCAGGGATCACCGGGACCAATGATTTCACACACAAATTCCAATTTTGGTACCTCGAATGCGAGAACGAGAAGTTGCTCTACCAAGAATTCATATTTTGGGACATTATGAGAGATGTCCAGTAAGGATCCAATCATTGCCATGGCGTCTTTTTCTCTATTGTTGGCTCTAGGTATTTGCTCAAATGTGATCTAGATAAAGGATTCCTTGAGAGTCTCCACCAGTTTCTTTTATGGAGTGAGCTTATCATCCTTAGTATGGTACTCACCGTTCACTTGGTTTATTATCAGTTGAGAGTCTCCATATACTCTGAGGGCCATGATGTGCCACTGCACTGCTACTCTGAGACCTATGGTTAAAGCCTCGTATTTTGCAATGTTGTTGGTACAAGGGAATGCCAATTTATAAGACCTTGGTATGTAGTCCCCTTGTGGGGTGATAAAGAAGACACCGGCTCCTAATCCATGTTACATGTATGAGCCATCAAAGTAAAGTTTCCATTGGTCAGCTATGTTGAGATTGAAGATGGATTCATTTGGAAACTCTGAGATGAGAGGATTCTCTGAATAGATTGGTGCTTCTACAAGCTGATCTGCGATGACTTGGCCTTTAATTGCTTTTCGCTCCATGTATTCAATTTCATAATCTGATAGTATCATGACCCATTTGGCCATTCTTCTAGTGAGCATTTCCTTTAATAGTAAGTACTTGAGAGGGTCAATTTTGGCGATGAGTTTGACTTTGTGCGCCAACATGTAATGTCTAAATTTTTGTGACGCAAACACTACTGCTAGACATGCTTTCTCGATGAATGAGTAATTTAACTCATGCCCAACCATTGTTCTGCTGATATAATAGATGGCCCTTTATGTCTTGTTTTCATCGTGTTGAGCTAGGAGAGCTCCAAGGGCTGCTATTGTTGCTGACACATAGAGAATTAATGGCTTTCTTGGGATTGGTGGCATTATGACTGGTGGTGTAAGTAGATATTATTTTATCTTATTGAAGGCTTCTTCACACTTTTTATCCCATTTGTACGCTACTCCCTTGTGAAGTAGGTGAGAATATGGATTATGTTTATCTGCTAGCTATGTTATGAACCTTTGGATGGACTGAAGCCTGCCTTGGAGACCTCTTAATTGTTTTAATGTTTTGGGTGCCTCCATCTCAAGGATTTCTTTTACTTTTGTTGGATCTACCTCAATACCTCTCATTGACACTATGTATTCTAGCAACTTTCCTGATTGTACGCTGAAGACGCACTTCTTTGGATTTAATCAGACCTTGCATTCCTCCAGCATGTCAAAAATAGTACTCAAAGTTGCTATGTGATCCTTCCTCTTTCTAGATTTGGCTAGTATGTCATCGACATAATCTTCGATAGTTTTATGAATCATGTCATGGAAGATTAACGTCATGGCTCTTTGGTATGTTGCTCCTGCATTCTTCAAGCCGAATGGCATCATATTCCAGCAGTAAGTCCCCCATGGACAAGTGAAGGTCATTTTGTGTTGGTCTTCTTTAGCAATCATTATTTGGTTGTATCTCGAGAAACCGTCCATCAAGGAAAGCATTTTGTGTCATGTCGTCATGTCTACAATCATGTCAATGTTGGGAAATGAGAAATCATCTTTTGGACATGCTTTGTTTAAGTCCCTGAAATCTGTGCAGATTCGGATGCCCCCATCGGGTTTTGAGATAGGAACCAAGTTTGACACCCATTCTGGATAGTCTATTGGTCGAATGAATCCTGCATCCAATAGCTTCTTTAGTTCCATTTTGACTAGCAGGGTGATTTGTGGGTGCATTTTCTTTAGCTTTTATCTAGCGGGCTTTGCTTCAGAGTATACTGCTAGGTGATGAACTACAATTTCTGGATCGAGCCCTGGCATGTCTGCATAGCTCCATGTGAAGTTAACTTGTATCTCTCTTAAGAAGGTTGCTAGGAGTTCTTGTTCTTCTGACAGTAATGACTCCTCATATAATTTGATGTGAGGGGTTTCCTCTGTTCCTAGATTAATTGGATTGCACTTTTCTGCTAGGACTGTTGATTTTTCTTGATGAAGAGCTCTGAAAGGAAGATTGAATCCCCCATCCTTAGGTGCCTAAGAGAGGTTTTCACCATTGGATGTGTCCTTTCTTTTTACTTTTTTCATGTCAGAGAGTGCCACAATGTGCTTTTCACTCAAGGACTTAGATATTATTCTTAATTTCTCACTTTTGCGACTGAGGGATTCAATCATTTCCCCATAATAGACCTGTGTATCTAGCTCAATGATGAATCCTGCTTTGTTATCCCCACACAGAATATTATCCCGTAGTCCCATGAATTCCTAGAGCGCCTCATCATTTTTGAATGTGTCAAGAACCGGTGGTCCTCGTTGGTCATAATCGATGAGTTGGGGGTAAACTAGGCGGATTTCATGATTTTGATGGTCTGACTCAAAGGATAAGGTACTAATCATGAGAAGGGTGGTATCCTCGAAGAGCCTAGGTAAGTTGGTTATGGGATCCTTGTCATCACTACTACTACAGACGTTAGTTATGTCAAATGTGAAGTTGTCTATGACTCGACCTGTAGATACGGGTAAGCGAAGTTCGGCTGCGAATAGCTGAGGAGGATTATTGACCTTTCTAACTAGAGGACTTCGGCCACATATGGTTATACTCAAAGGGGTACATCTAAGGCCAAGATTTCTCATTCGCATCTCCGGAATGATATATATTATAAGCCTATTGTCATTTTTCCGAAGTCTCTGGTTTCTGTCATAGCCCATTGCGAGCATCATTTGCAAACCTTTGCTTCTGTCATCCATTGGTAGATTGGTTGTTGGTCTACTATCTTGATATAGGAGATGAGATGGGTCCTCCTGTATGACTTCTTGTCTGAGATCTCCCCAACTTCTGAAGTTGGGATATTCTTCAGGGGATGTTTGAAATGTGGAGGCTTCATTTGATTGCAAACGTCCTCATGATCTGGGAGATTGTGGTAACTCTCCTACCACAAAATCATTTTTGGGAATCATGTAGTTTCTGCAACCATTATCCTGGATGATGACTTTGATATCAGAGATGGTGGGGATGGTGGGAGTGGTGGGTGTCTTTGTTGTAGAAGTGGAAGCGAGGGTGGTTGGATCAATGTACGGTGTTGATAGGCCTTCATCATTTTTAGGCACTTGAGGGATTTTGTAGTATTTTTCCTCAAGATTCTTGCAGTAGGAGAATGGTTCAAGATCTCCATGGATGGTGACCTCTTGTCCTTCATATGTGAATTTGACACATTGATGGAAATTTGATGCTACTACTTGCATTGCATGAATCCATGGATGTTCTAGGAGAATGTTATAAGGCAAGTCAAGGTCCAGGACCTAATAGGTGGTTTCCATGATAGTTGGCCCTACTTGAATAGGGATTTTGATTGTGCCTTGGGACACTCTTTCCTGATCATCATATGCTCTTATTGTAATACCTTTTCCTTTGTCGATGGAATCCTCTGAGATTTTTAACTGCTTAATGAGCTTGAGGGAATAAATATTCAAGCCTACACCTCCATCCACCAAGACTTGCTTGACTTTACTTTTCTGCACTAGGACCTCTAAATGGAGTGCACAGTTATGAGATGGTTGAGCGGGAAAATCCTGATCAGAGAATGTAAGGAGGTTTGGGGTGATGATTTTTCCGACCATAGCTTGGAATTGTTTTGCATCAAGATTTGTGGGGACAGTGGATGAAGCCAATGCTTCCTCAAGGATTTTCTTGTGGGCGGATGAGATTTTTAATAACTCCATGATGGAGATTTGTTTTGGCATTCTTTTTAGCTGATCAAGGACATTGTAACCATTGGGAATGGATTTTGAATTGGATATGAAAGTTCTGTTTGGCTGAGATGATCCTGCGATAGTAACTTTTCCGCCTCTTGTGGTGACTCCACAATCAGCTTGATCTCCTTTGATAGTGATTACTGTGTAGTATTCATCTAGGGAGGCAGCAACAATTTCATACACATGATTCATGTTTTTGAAGGTGACTTTCCCCTTATCAGTGTTATTGTTCCCTTTATTGTTATGGTTAGGCATCAGATTCGTGTATATTTTGAGGTTTTGGTTTCCTGTTGGTTGTTCCACATTTATGATCCTTTGATCAATGAGGTCTTGGACTATGTTCTTTAACCTCGTGCAATTATTAGTGGTGTGCCCTTTGATTTTGTGGAATTCACAGAGATTATTTTCATTGTACCAAGGAGGTTTAACGTATGGTTCTTGGTAGTTCTCGTAGGTGGGAATATTGATAAGGTTTTCGTTTATCAGTTTCTTCATGATAGCTTCAAGTGGTTCCCCAAGAGCGGTGTACTTTCGCTTGACAGAATTCTTGTTTTGTTGGGGCGGTCCCATTTGATCATTGACGTTATTGATCGCTTGATTGTTTGTTTGATGTGTTGTGTTCGCTTGATGGTTGTTTTGGTGATGGTTTTGGTTTTGTTGTTGCGGTGCGGGTGTGTTTTGTCAAGGGGCACTAATGACAACTTTTTCATCAACAACACCATCATTCATAATATTTTTGTTTCTTGCCCATGTGCGAGGTTTGTCATTGTAATTGGTGGGTGGGCGATTATTCTATTGTTCAAGATATGAAGTTGATCCTCTAGGTTGTGTCATAAGGGCTCGTTTGATGTTGAGCGCCTTGGAAATCAACTGGTAGTACGTGGTGATCCCTTGGACCTTGAGATGGAATGCCAAGAGGCCGTCAAGGTTGGATATGATACTAGTGCACACTTGTTCCTCGGGCATGACCCATTTGCTCCAATTGGCCTTGGATTGCCATCATTGTAGGAATGAAGTGAATGATTCATTCTTAGGGTATGTGCAGGATCATCATGGAAAAAATAGGCCCTTAAGTGGCAAAAAATTAGAAAAATCGAGAGTTAGACAACTTGACGAAAAAAATTTGAATAAGTTATCTATATTATTCAAAAGTATGTAAGAATAGAATTTGTAGTAAATTGAATGTAGTTTCTAAACTACTAGGTTTTTTTTTAAATCTATTTGGTGAGAAGTTGAAATTTCAATCAGTAATTTAAATTTCGGAAAAATAAGTAGGTGTTTGTCGACCACCCTAACCATAATAAAATGATAATATTTTTATAATATTTTAGATATAAGTAGAGGACTCATGTCCCAATGTGATGCATATTTTTTGCAATTTTTTCTAGGTAAATAATTAATTATGGATTTTTATTACAACTTTTAAAAAAATAAAACTTGTATGCCCTAATTCACCTTTTAACTTGATCAAAACTTCATGAAATTCTATTTTTCTTTTTTTAATCCTATAGTATGCAAAGCATAAAATGTGATGCATGTTTCAGATTCATAAAATGTGATACCATTTGAAAGTTATAGATGTTTCTCAATAAGCCTATCAATCAGGACTTTAGTCATAATTCAAATAGAAAATGAATAATAATATTTTATTAAATTCAAAGTAAAGCATAATTTATATTGTTGGAAAGCTCAGAATCTCCTTTAAAAACCCTTTTTGTTTCATCAATTTTGGGTGAAAAAAAGTTGTCAGCCACATACCCTACACATACCCATCATATCACCACTTTTTGGCCCATCATGATCTTGCACATACCCCTTACCTTGTTTCAAAGTTGAGAGATCCTCTAGACTAACATCCATGGCAATATTACATGCATAGTTTTTGATGAATGCGTATATGATTTCTTGAAATGTCTTGATGCCTGTAGGTAGGCGAGAGAACCATTCCATGGTGTGGCCAACCAAACTCCTAGGAAATAGCCGCATCAGATTGGTATCGTCATACGCGACTTCCATGCAATGAACCTGGAATTCCCTGATATAATCTTTAGGGTTTCCCGTCCCACAGTACTTATCAAATTTAGGAATCTCGAATCCCTTCGGGAATGGTTTCATTACAAGGCTTCTATCGAATGGATAAGGGCACAAGTTGCTAGGTGTTTCCGTGGTTCGCCTTGATTGAAAGTCAAGCACTTGTTGCAAGAGCAACCTGATTTGTGTTGTCACATCATTTTGCAGATCAGGGGGTAGGATGAAAGTGTTCTGAGGTGGTTCATTTGTTGGTGGGATGGGTGGATTGGATGATGTTTGCATATTTTGTTGAGCCACGTATGCTTGTAACAATGCTTGTTGTTGTTCTTGTTGCAGTTGTGCTATTAGTGCATGTTGTTGAGCTTGTTGTTGTGCTTGTTGTTGAGCTGCTAATTGAGTTTCTTCCTACTGTTCTTGATATTGCTTTAGTGCTTGCTGATATGCTTGTTGTTGCGTTGCATGTTGTTGTGCAAGATATTGTGCTTGTGTTTGTGCTTGTTGTGCTTGATATTGGGCTTTGGCTTGAGCGTGCACTTCAGCTTGAGCTTGTGCTTCAGCTTGTGCTTATGCAACTTGAGTTGCTTGAGCGGCTTATTGTTGTTGTTGTTACAGTAAGGCTTGGGCTTGTGCAGCCTACTACACTTGTTGTGCGATTTGGGAAGCTTGAGCATCTTGCGCCACTTGAGCGGCTTGTTGAGCAGCTAATTGTGCGGCTTGCTAAGTAGCTAATTGTGTGACTTGTTGTTTTTGTACTTGCAGAAATGCCTTTTGATAAGAAGCTTGTTGAGTGGCTTGCAACGCCATACTGTATTGGCTTGATATATTGGAGCTCAATGGTGGTGGAGGTGGAGGTGGATTTGGAATGGTGCTCGTTGTGGTGGTGAGAGGCATCGTCGTGTTGGTGATTGGGATTCGATTGGTAGATGGTGCAATCGATGTGGTTGGTCCTTGAGAGACCATGCTTTGAGATGTTAGGGGGGTGGTTGATGATGTGGTGATTTGCGTAGCTATCATTTGTTGTTGCAATGTCGATGACAAGTTTTGAGAGTTTGGTGTGATGCTCTTATTGATGTTTGGGATGTTGGTTTGATTTTGGTTGATATTAATATTTGGTAAAGGGGGAAGCCCTAATCCAAGAAGTGGTGTGGATGATTGTGGTAATGGCGGAAGTGGTGCAAACATGAGAGATGTGATCTCTTGAGGAAATGGTGTACAGTGTCAAAAATTCCCCTGGTCTGAACATGTCACCCTCTCATTGCGAGGTTATGGGGAGAGAGGTTTGGGGTGTTGTGCGGAATGATGATGATGATGGATTGTTTGGATCATGAAAGGTGAGAGGGACATATGTATGCAATGGATTTATGGGTATGGTTTGTCCCAAGATGGTGTTTGTGTCCAAGTCCTAATTGTTTACGAGAGGATGTGTTTGCAATGCATTGAGAAATGCACTTCCTTTGTTAACAATGAGTTGCGTTGGGGCAATGGATTATGTGATTTGTGGGATGTTTTGAGTGATGCTTTGAAATGAGGGGCTAGATGAGATGGGGATGGTAGATGAGATTGGAGGCATGACTCCAAAAGATGGTTCCACAATAGTGCTCACATCGTAATCAGAGGGGATTTTAGCCCCTTTCTTTGCTAATTTGAGCATGTATAGTGAGGGATTGATTCTCATCATGATGTTGATAATCTTATGGTTCTCCGGATTTTGAATTATTTCAATGATTTCCTCATGTTACATTCCAAAGGGATTATTGGTAAGATCCTCCATTTGGACACCTTCCTCCTGATGGTCTTGCGAAAATGGAGGAAGGTTAACTGTGAGACTGCCAGACCCAATGGGATTCATTTCAAGAGCGGTTTGACTTAAGTCACTCGAAGTAGATGTTTCTTTGTTGGCTTCCATGTTCCTCTTGTGTTGTGATCTAGTTTGCACCATAAAATAGGGGTCAATCTTCGAGAATGCGGAAGGTGAATTCTCTAATTCTTTGGATTGATCTATCTTTAAGTACAAAAGAGAAATTTTAGGATGATTTAAGGATCAAAGGGTGATAATGATATGGATGCAAGATGGGTGTTTAGGATTGATTTGTTTCAGATTCGGATTTTGGGGGACTCATAAACTCTAAGAGGTTGGATGTTGTCCTAGAGTTAAATCGTTCACAAGATGATAATTTGTCTAGGTGTGAGAAGAAGGATTCATCTAAACACTCCTATCCAAACAAGATGATATTGATAATGAACTCCTAAATCCCAAGATGTTGGATGTTATCAAAGGATGAATTTGTTCACAAGTTTTGATAATTTGATCAAATATGTGGAGAAGGATGTATCTACACACATTTAATCAAACAAAGTGATTTTGGATTGATTTCAAATGATTTTCCCAAAGTTTTAACATAAAGGATTTTTTGAAGATTTTTGAAGAGTTGTTGATGAGATGATTTTGGTTTTGATGTTCAAAGATGGATGAAGGTTTGATTTTGATCCTAGGATGTACCTAAAAAGACACTTGCTTACTAGACCTTAGTTTTGACGAACAAGCTTTTCTCTAAACAAGATGTTCAAACTCTCTAAAAATATTTGGGTTTTGATAGTAATAGAACAAGTACAAACCAGGATTGTTTCTTGAAGCCTTTCTGTAAAAGTTAAAAATCAATCTTCATCTGAATTCGTATAGCGTTGAGAGATGCTTTTGATGGGCTTTCATATTAAGGGCTTTTACCTTTGGTTTCTTGATCTTGATCTTCTGTGAAATCATTGGAGACACATGTGTGGGGTCCACTTGTTTGTAATCTTTGCTTAATGACTTTGTTTTACCACAAACACTTCTTGATTAGGTTTTCAAACTAGATGTCCAATGTCTCAACTTCTTCTCATTTCACAAGGTATATTATGCGAAACTTTGATGAAATTAAGGAAAGGGTTACCTATTGTTTAACTTTAGTAGGAAAATTGAGATGTAAATCCAAGTGTTTAGAAACCTCTAAGGATGAAATCCCAAGGGTAAGAAATAACACATGAATTTGGTCAATTGTATTTGACTCCTAAAGGGTTTGAAATTTTGATGATGATGTTAAATGTTTGTTTCTAAAATGTTTTTGAACAAGCAAAGCATTTTTTAACCAAGAATAAGCACAGCCTTATGGATATGAAAGATAATATTTTTTGAGTCCCCACTTGGACAAGTCCAGCTACACTTATCTTTAGTGAATGGTTAGATGCTTGACCCCACTGGATTCCCTCCATGACACTCACTTATACGAGGCAGCCAAGCATCAACACCCATGAAACTCCCATGGCATGCTTTCCATTTCTACTAAAGACCGTAAAAGTGTGGGGCGGCTTCAGAACGACTGTTCTTGCATCAACAAATAGATCAAGGATTTTGGCAATTCTAAAACAAGGGTTTTAATTCAAACTTTTCATTCATAGGAGTTGACCCAGCATGGCGAGAGACCATTGTTTCCTTTCTTGTTGAAGTCAACCACGTGATATTGGCGTTTGTTCCAATACACACATTTATATCCCGACTGGAAATACTCTTGGCTTTAGAGTGGTACTGGTTGAGTCGTTCCCTTGGGTGAGTACTTTTTCCCCAAGGCAGGCCCTCTAAGATAGACAAAAGCAAGTAAACATATTCATAGTTCAATCAACCTTCATTTTAGAAACAGAGGGAGAACACATGCAATAGGTTTACTCACACTCACAAAGTGTTTTGTTCAATTTTTTAAACCCAAAATGAAGTGTGGAGGTGATTACTTTATCTCAACCTAAGGTCACAAGAAAGGCCTTTTGATTCTCAAGATCGTTGTAAAGCGTGAGAGAAGTGCATACGTCCTTTTCGATGATGTTAGTTTAAGTAAGCAATCACAAAAACAAAGTTGCACATGTTCGTTTTAAGTCCACAAAGCAATGATTTTGGTTTGTTTTAAAGCACCAAAATGAGATATGAAAGTTGTTTTATTCACTTGTTACCCTCAAACAAAATCTAGCCAATTTGCTTAAAGTTTATTTTAACATCTTTGCAATGAAAATTGAAATCTTTTGAAATGTTCGTTTTAAAACCCAAAACAAAAAATTAAGGCATAAGACGGAATCTCCAAGAATTAAAAACACTTTTGAGTTTCAAGTTTGATGCTCAATTTATCTCCAAGTTCCTTTGAAGATCTCTTGCAAGCTCCTTGTGCAACGAAATGCTCATCACTTTTCCTTTGTTTTTCTTCGTTTTCCTTCGTTTTCCTATTAAACAAAAGACACTCATGTGAGGATCAAAATATTAAACTCATCTTGATTATTAACTTCAAACAATAACATGATCCCAAATGAAAGGACAAATATTTGGATGATTATGATAGTAAAAAGATGATTTATAAGTGAATCATGCTTTGATATTGATTTCATTGAAAAGATACCACACTTGCTAGACCCATTCCTTCCCTTATCATAATCCACATCACTAAAGGTATTGAGCCAATAAATCAACCATAAAGAATAAATCTTTCAAAAGCATCATCCTAATCTCAAATGTTGACTATTTCAAAATAATCAAAATGATATGATAAACTTTGAAAGCCCATAAATTTTATCAACCATAAAGAATACATCTTTCAAAAGCATCATCCTAATCTCAAATGTTGACTATTTCAAAATAATCAAAATGATCTGATAAACTTTGCAAGCCCATAAATTTTATCAACCATAAAGAATACATCTTTCAAAAGCACCCTCCTAATCTCAAATGTTGACTATCATAATAAACATGATAATATAAAATTATGACATTTATTATAGGATCAATAAGTATAATGATATAGTATGAGAGAATTATGAGTGAATAAAAATGCACCCAATCAAATCAATTACTAAAATCATTTATGAAAGCCATATATTACTAAAAGATCAAATACAGCTGCCATATAGAAATGCTTTTGAATCTTTAAAGCAAATGCAACTATCAAGTGTAAAGCTTTAAAAAGAAAAGAAGATTCAAGGAAATGTGTTTTGGTAGGTGTAAAGCCGAATTGTCAACCTTTTCCAGCATATATTTGATGGGGCATTTGAAACAGGGTGCAGTCATCCATGAAACGCATAAGGACAAGGCACAGGTATGTACGCAAAAGGACAAGGCATAGGTATGTAAACTTTTTGGCAAGATGCCTATGTATACATGTTTAAAAAATGTGGTAGCACAGACAAAGTGTGTTAAAAAGCATATTTTCCCATAATATCTACACATAATAAAGAGAATATTCAAAGCCCATTCAAAAGTAGATCTGCGCATAATAAAGAGAATACATAAAGTACCCTTATAAGATCGAATGACCTTACAAGAAATAGCGCGCAGGTGAAGGAAAGGAGCCTAAGTGTCTTAAAGACATCTTCTTAACTACAATCAATTACCAATCAATCAACCAGGCAATGTTCAACCACCAACTAGATTCGAAAAAAACTTGGACAAGTACGCGGCCATGCTAGTAAATGTGTGCTATTTGACACAAACGTGACCTCACACCCCACCGCAAAAATTAGTAGCCCTAGCCGGCTTTAGGCAATGCAAAGAACATTAAACAAGTGGTGTTTAAATATTTCCTCAGCCCGCAGTCTTTTTGTTTTTGGGAGAACTGTATCTTTTTCCCTTTCCAACGTGTATCTCAGACTGACATTGTCCTCTCTACATATGAACATTTATCAAAGCATAAAGGACACGTTAACTCAGATGCTTCTACAAATGAAAATTATTTTCTTAAGTCAGAACTTGAACAGGCAAACTTGGATTTGGATATTAATTGTTGGTTGGGGTCAACATGAGTTCAATGGTACCCACACCATATTGCGAAAGCAGGGGAAGAATTAAAACAAATACTTAAAAGTGACATATGTTTGTCATAGAAGTATGTGAGGCAATGGATATCTATGGCGACTAAACATTTAGAGATGGACTTATGGATCAGTGATAAGAAGAAAATTTCAGTCTTGAAGAGAGTTGACATGATATCTACCATAGATAAAAATCAATGGACTACGCATTTTTCTTTAATATGCAACAACACAGTAAGCTGACATTCCATTACAGAGCATTTAACATCAAAGCATCAAATTCAGCTACCTTCAAAATGTATAGAAACAAACGCATTGAGCTAGGAAATAATGACAAAATTTCTCAGCATACGCATGACGTGATTTTGAATAAGTAAGGTGTGCAACATCTACAAAGAGCAATAGTATTTGATCAGCAATATCGATCAGGAAAACTTGGCTTTTCTTCAAAGATAACATCGATGGGAGATTCCATGCAACATAAAGACGTGTTTAATATTCTAATAGTCAATATGTGAGAAAGTAACGAGGATGAATTATGTCAGTTTCTATCATCTTCATACAAGATACAAGATCTTTTGGAAGCAAATTCATTCTACATTAATGCTTACCTCTAACTGATGATTCATTAATGGACTCTTCTCACCCTTCACCATTATCAGCTAGTAACTATGAAGTAGACTTCCCTTGATAAATGTAGATTGCTTTTTTTGTTTCTTTAAGTTGTGGATGAAAGCATTAAATGACAATGCTTGCGTTGCATTTAGTATGCCTCCATGGATTCTTAAACTTCTAATTTTTTTATGTTTGCACAGGTTTGAGTAGCTATGCAGTACAATTGATTCAATGTAATACTGCTATTCTACAAAATTCACTGTTAACTGCCTATCCCATGGCAAATCATCATATTTATGAGTGAGCGCATGAAGACAAGACTAGAGAATCCATTTGAATTCTCCTATCTTAGCAAACTTTGAATTATCATTTGAGTGCATGAATATCAAAGAGGAATATCAGAATGAATAAAATAGATCAAAAGAACTGACAAAAAGGAAATGTTTTATACCAGAACAAATAAACTACAGCCAAAAGAACAAAGATCTAGAATCCAAATAGACATTATTTAAAAAGGAAGTGCATTATGAGTGCTTGATTCGATAGATTGTATTGATTCTTGATTATCAATACAACCATGGTCATGCCACTACAATAATAAATTTTAGCTCAAAATAAACAGTGCAACAAATTAGTGTAATAGCCCTTGGGCCCTCCTTCTAGCACCATTTGTGTGCACTATAAATCTACAAACAACTCAAACCTCAAACACATATTAGCAATGGGTTAGTTCAAGCCATGCACATCTACAAGTGCTCCTATGAAATAATACATCATGCCTTATAAGCAAACTAATTGAAAACATGAAAGAAGCATGATCTATACCTATTCCATAGTGGATTGGTGTCACTTGTGCAAAGTGACCCTTTCCTAATCCTTGACAAGCTAAATGATAAAATTCTTTGAAGATGGAGTGAAGTGGGAAAAATTAGCTCTCAATTGAATAGAGTAACTTTGCATGAAGATTGTGGATGGATTGTTGAAGAATAAGCCTTCTATAATTTATAGAATCTCAAATGCTAAGAGTGCCCAAAAGAGAGCAATGTGGGATAAAGATTTGGCCAATAAGAAAGAGCCACTTGTAACCTTGTGAGTGGTTGGAGGATGTGCAAGTTTTGGTCAATGTGCCAATAAATGAGATTGGTTGGCCTTTTCAAATTCAAATTTGGCTTGTTGAAGGGAGAAAAAGAGACTTAAATGCCAAGTGGGGGACATGTAAGAGGAGAGTTATTGCCATGTTGGAAGGGACAAGTCAACTTGTTTTTAAATTCAAACTTGAGGAATATTCTCCAAAGATGCCTTGTTGAGGGAAAATGAGGATTTTAATAAATGAATTAAAATGCTTTATTTGTGCAAGTGGGAAAAGCTAGAGGATGTGATGGGTGATTAGATTAGATTAATCAGGATTAGATTAACTTAGATGATGTTAGGTGATTTTGACCCATTTGACTTAAATACTTGGATTTATTTAAATCAAAAAGGAGGAATATGAATTTGAGATTTAATTAAATAAAGTTTGGTTTATTTAAATAAAAGGATGATGCAAGATAAAGGTTAATTAATTTGAAGGAGATGATTTATTTAATCCAAAGATGGAATGTTAGGATGTGATTAAAATTGATTTTTTTAATCAAATGAGGAAATGTAGGCTTAAATTAAATAAAGTTAATTTATTCAATTTAAATGGACGATCCTTAGAGATTGAATTAAATAGACCTGATTTATTTGATGAATGGATTTAGTGAGCTTGATTTATTTAATGAGTGGATGAATATGAATTTAATTAAGTGCATAATGCTAATTTCACGTGTCTACACTAGGCTATGTGGACCTCATTTAGTGTTGTAAAGTGTATTTAATCACACTTTCACATTGAATTTTGTGTCCCAAGCCCTAATTGACCTTTACATCATCATTAATAGGCCCCTATTTCCCCATATTGTGCATCTCAAGGCTTCAATTAATCAAATACCTGACAAAATCATCATATAAACCTAATTTATGCATTCCCCAACATCCTAGCTAGAAAAATAGCCCGTGTGGGACCTATTCGCCACTTTGGGCGAATGAGTCCCATCCAAGTGGGACTAATTTTCCTAGGGTGGCAAATGAGTCCCATTTAGGCCATTTTTGACTTTTGAGTGGGAAAAATTAAGTTTTAAGTTTAATTTTCTTCAATGTCGGCCTTAGGGATCAAATTAATAGTAATTTTAGGTAGATTGCCTATAAAATCAAGCCTCTAAACCCTAATTCATAGCCAATTTCATTATTCATCATTTATCTTCTCCCTCAAGTCAAGCAAGCTAGGGTTTTATCATTTCAAGTCATTAAGATAACATTTTTCAGACATTCAAAGGCAGAATCTTCATCTTTTGTTGCAAAAATTCAAGATAAATCTTCATGGTAAGGTATTAATTCCATTTCCACATGCTTCATTGTCTTATTTCTCCATTTTGGTTTAATTACCTACAAATGGGTTTGACCAAGGCAAACCCCCATGCCCTAGCATCCAAAATTTTATCTTCTCTTCTTGTGTGTTTGCAGATTTAGGCATCTTGGAAGCTTGGAAATCATTAAAGATCAAGTTGCAAAGTTGTTGAAGACATCTCCTTTTTGAACAAGTCAAAATATCAACAAAGAGTCACTTTCAGGTTTAGAAATTAGACTTTCAGAGGCAGACACCTGTTAGGAACCAAAGTGCAAACTAAAGGCTCTTGTTTCCTCTTTTAAATTTTTAGAAATTCAAAAGTGGACTCATTCGCCATTAGTGGCGAATGAGTCCCATTTCCAAGCCTAAAAAGTGCTCTTTGCAGTTTTGGATACTCATTTGTCTGAAATGGGTTCCGGGACAGTTTCTCAAAAGTAGGACTAATTCGCCCAGAATGGTGAATGAGTCCCAGTAGGCCAAATTTTTAGTATCAGCAGCATTCCATATGTCATTTCCAATCTCCATCAAGTTCTCAGGTGCACACTTCTAGTTTCTTCAAATTTTGTTACAGTTTGCTTTCATTTCTAGGTGTTTTTGCATATCACAATGTATTTTCCAACAAGTTGCATTTCAATAGTTTTCACTTAATGATCAATAGCTTTTATTGGTTATTTTCATTTATTTTATCTCATTTAGATACATTTCATTTATATTTTCATTATACTTGCATTAGTTTGAGTGAACCACCTAGATTTTGTGTGGGATCTATCTCTTTTCATTTAGGTGCAAAACCCTAATTGAGCAAGAGAGTCATAGCATCCTACACCCTAAAATATTTGGTTTAGGAGGAATGGAAGAAATATATTGAGATAAAAGCTTGAAATAAATAAGATAATGAGGAGAAAAAGGCAACACAAAATGTGGTGAGGGAATTGAATGAGCAAGCCAAAATAGAGGATACAACGCAAATAAAAAGAGTAGTAGAAAATACAATAGAAGAAGGATAGAGATACCAAAAAATGAGCAAGAGAGGCTTCAAAGGGAACAGGATAGAAATGAAAAAGAGATTGAGGTGGCACAGAGGGCTTTACAAAGAGAAAGGAGGTTAAGCACTCCCGCTAATCCCTTGTGACAAAGTAATGTAGTATTCTAGGAGTTGTTGAACATCAATATCCCTCACTACTCCACTACAATGAATTTTTCAACCCTCTCCCAATTTGAGTTCAGGTGCACTCAATTTCCAAGTTAGACTTCCATTCAATATGTACATCATATCCCATAGATATTAGTTCCTATGAACTATTCACCACCGGCCCCATCACATGTCACTTGCACCCATTTTTCCAGTCCAACTCCCAGTCATGTAAGCAACACTCTGCATCAACTAGAAGGGGATGAGAACATGGCCATTGGTACCCCAAGCATCCAACCACCAATTCTCTATCAAGGAGCTCATAATTGCTTTCCAATCATTGAAACAACATTGAAATCTGTAGATGCAACCTTATTTTGATTTAATTTACAATGTATGTTTTGGACAATTGATAATTTATGATATCTATAGATGCAGCCTTATTGGTGACAGTTTATAATTTATGATATCTACAGATGCAACCATATTTTATTTTGTTTTTCAATTTTTTTTTGTTTATATTGCAATGTGTGTTGTATTTATGCTTCTTATTTCCACCTATCTTAAATTGATAGTTTTTCATTTTCAGTTATCCCTGATTTCATATGACACATGGACTTACACAATTTGGCCAAGGTGTCAAAAAAATTGGTTTTTGGCCATGCGACCGATACGTGCACCATCCCACCTCCACTTGGTTTGTGGCACAGTGTCCAAAGTGGACTAGATTTCCACATCACAATTCTACAGTCTACCACCCTTTCAATCTAGTTGCTCACATTAATTGCTTGACACCCCTGCCAATTCTTTTGTACAGTCATGTTTAATGTGTGTCCCTTCCAATTACTTCCATGACATGCCATGAAAATTTTGAGTCCTTATGCATTCAATGCTCCCAATGCCTTGCACAACTCACCAAATTTCTCCCCTTTCAATCTACCATCTTCTCGACTATTCTTCACAAGCAGGCTAGAATGTGTTCACTTAAGGTCTCTACAACTTCAATCCCGCTACCACTACATGTTACACTCAAAGTCTGGTTTCCTTTCCAACTTCTTTATATATACATATGTGTACACATATGTATATACATATACATATACATATATTTTCATATACATATACATATACATATATCCATATATGTATACACATATATATACATATACATATATGTACATGTTGTGTACATATATGTATATGTATATATATGTGTATACATATATGGATATGTATGCATATATGTATAAGTATATATTTGTTTATACATATCTATTTTGTTGTTGTGATTCAATTTGAAGTTGAATGTGACTATTGTAACCTTTTTAGGTTCCATAGATAAATTTGGGGGTGTTCTATTTTTCATAGGTTTTGCTTCATCAATTCAATTAGGTAAATATGTATACACATATATATACATATACAATTATATGAATATGTATATATATTAATACAATTCTATTTTGTTGTTGATCTTCAATTGAGACATATAAATATTGTCGGTTTGTTCAGTGTAAGCAAAAGAATGCATGTAAGCAATTGTATATACATATACATATATGTATATGTATATGTGTGTATATATGTATACATATATGGATATGTATGCATATATGTATAAGTATATATTTGTTTATACATATCTATTTTATTGTTGTTCTTCATTTAACAATAAAATAAATATTGTAGGTTTTTTCAATGCCATAGATAAATTTGGGGGCATTCTCTTTTTCATAGGCTTTGCTTCATCAATTCAATTGGGTAGATATGTATACACATATATATACATATACATATATGTATACGTATATGTATATATATGTTTATACAATTATATTTTGTCAGTATATATATGTTTATACAATTATATTTTGTCATTCTTTAATTCAATCATATTAATATTGTTGGTTTATTCAATGTCATTGTTAGCCAATTTTTAAAGAAAAATAATGCATAAAAGCAATTGTTCATTATGTGACACCTTGTCTAACTTAGATTTAAGAAGGTTTGTTTTTGGTTTCTAAATTATTTTTCCTCTATGGCGGGATTATTTAATTTTATTAGAGGTCCATGTGTCACTCCATGTGAATTGTCCAAGATAGGATGTGCACATTTTGACACCTTTCCCCTATGCAATAAGGAGATGTGCTTTTTTGAAAACCTCAAGAGTGTTAAACTATGTTGCAACAGTCATCCAATTCACTTTGAATGGTAGACTATGACATAGTTGAACATAGATAGAATTTTGAAAACCATGTCTCCCTATTGCTACCACCTCAAAGGAAGGTATAGTGTCATGTGGAAATAATTTAGCTATTGTTAGCATTGTAATTACATGCCTATATGATGAAAAAGTTATTAACAAGGATGTGTTCATTGATAGGGTCGATTACTTTATGGGCTAAATTCTTAAATTTCTATCATTTTGTTTGTAAAGATGCACTGAAGTGTTATTCTTATTCTTATGTTTGGGATGACAAACACATGTGACATGGATGAATGGATTTTAGTAATTGTTGCAGGGTGAAGGCACAGTAGTAGTTTACAATTCAAGTGAGGAAGGAAAACTCACAAAAAACAACCCCAAGGAAAAATATGTGATTTTGGGGGTTCGTATGAACCTACTGGTTTGACCGAACCCATAAGGGGTTCGCTCGAACTAGGGTTCCAGTGAACCCATTTGAATTTGGCAGCCAAAAAAATTTTAAAAATGCATTGGAAAGAGGTTCGAGCGAACCCCCCTTATCCCTCATCCCCCCTAAGACACAAAAAAAACCTAAATTTTGGCACTTTGGAGCTCGGGTTGAGGATGAAAATTTCAAGGAATCTTCACAAACCCAACTAGAATCAGGTAATCCTCAGAACGAGCTATCCAACAAATATAATTTTAATATGTTTTGGTTTTATTATGTATTTGGTTTTCTAGTTTTATTAAACATAGGTTTTTCATCAAGAATGAAGGTCTATATTCTGCACATGTGGAAAAATAGCAGATTATCAAAAAAAAATTGAAAAATATGATTGCACTAGATATTGAAGTCCTTGATCCAACAAAAAAAATTGAATTTCATATATACAAAAAAAAATTATGAGTTATACGCGCTATGTCCTGAATTGTAATTGGTTTGACTTCAAACTTGATTAAAGAAAAAATATTCAATAAAAACTATCTAACCAAGTGGAAGCACTAGATATCAGAGTTACAAATCTAAATTCGAAAGAATTAGAATTTTATCCTTCATGGAAAAAAAGTTGTGTTATACGGTGTGCGTCACTTTCTTAAAATGTTATTTTCTGAAAAAAACCAGTTTTCATGGGAGATGGAAAAAGAAGTGCAATCTAATTCCAAAAATATTTTTAGAATCTACAGACAAAATGTGACAAGACTCTAATTTGCATCATCTTCAAATTCCTCACGGTTTATCCGCTATAGGTTCCCAAATGTCAAGATTTAGTTAAAAATAATAATTTCAGTGTCCAATTTGCCCAAAAATTGTAAACCACTATTGTGGGATCACCGTGCACTCGATAATGATTTAGGGAGACTTGATTTTCCCAATGCCTTTTTAATGGTAACCTATGTTGCACTTGTCCATAATTCCCTTTGAATTGTGAAGTGCTACATAGACAAGCATGAAAGGCCTTCATAAAATGAAGTCCCCTAAATACATATTGTAACAAAGTAGAACTGTTAATTATTGTTCTGTGGTAATACATGTTGATATATACGTATACACATATATAGACAATGTGAAATTGATTCATTTACATAGATATATATGTATACACATATGTACATATATATATATATATATACATAGATATTTGTGTATATATGTATACATATATATAGAGCAAGACTGTTAACCTATGACTATAATGAAGGAAAAATAAAAACAAAGGATGAAAATAATAAGTCAAAGTTTAACAAATCTCATATCTAATAGGCATCAGATTTTAACAAATCTCATATTTGATATGCATTTATAGTATACACATAATCATGCACAATAGAATGGGAACTACACTTAACATTGTATGCAAGGGAAACACAACTATTAACTAGGAATTTGTGTGGCATGTCGTGGAGGTAATGGGAAGGGGTGCATATTAAACACAATTATACAAAAGATTTGATGAGGGAAGTGGGTGAATTGTTACTCTTTAATGGTTAAATAGATAATCATAAATAGGGGTAGTTCATAAGTTATAAGACCTTTACATATCATGTATAATTTAATAAAAGTTAACATTTATAGGAAAACAAACAAGTCATGCTATTTCTTGGTACTTGAATATGCCAACATAATCTATGAACACAAACTTTATTGACAACTTTTGTTATGGGTTAAGTATAACACAACTTAGTTGTGGAGAAGTGTAACACTACTTAGTTGGTGGGTTTCATAAGGCAAGTTAAAATTGGTTAATTTGAATAGATCTTCTTAAACATATTAGCAATCATGATAATATGTACAAATCTAACCTCAATGTTTGGTTTCTAATAATATCAAAAATCATTTGAATAGTAGTAATATTGACTTCAACTTACTATGTAATCTTATTAGGATATTGAATTGTATACCTTAATCTTGCAAGAGTGGTGTCACATTAAGGTTCTTAAATTACATTCATTATATGGATATATGCAAGTAATAAGAAACCATCAAAACAATTTAAACTTTCATCCAATACATATTTAACCAATAGATAATTCTTGATATAGGTTAAAATAGCAAAGTATTCAAAAAACCAACAATAGTTGCATGACTAAATTGATGAAGCAATACCTATGTAAAAGAGAACACCCAAAAATTTATCCATGCCACCTAAAAAATCTACAATAACTGCATGACTAAATTGATGAAGCATAACCTATGCAAAAGAGAACACCCCCAAATTTATCTATACCACCAAAAAACCAACAATAGTTGCATGACTGAATTGATGCAGTTGAACCTATGAAAAAGATAACACCCCCAAATTTATTAATGGCGCCTAAAAAAGTTTCAATAGTTACATGACTGAATTGATGAAGTACAGCTTGTGAAAAAAAAACACCTACAAATTTATCCATGACACCAAAAAAATCTGCAATAGTTGCATTATTGAATTGATGAAGTGGAACCTATGAAAAAGAGAACACCCCCAAATCATGTATCAATGACACCTAAATTGATGAAGCAGAACCTATGAAAAAGAGAACACTTGCAAATTTATCCATGGAACCTAAAAAACTACTATAATTTATTTGTCTAAATTGATGAATTAGAACCTATGAAAAAGAGAACACCCACAAATTTATCCATGACACCAAAAATAACTACAATAGTTCCATGACTGATTTGATGAAGCAAAACCAATGAAAAAGAGAATGCCCCCAAATTTATATAAGGCACCAAAAAAACCAATGAAAAAGAGAACACCCCCAAATTTATCTAAGGTACCAAAAAAACCAATGAAAAAGACAACATCCCCAAATTTATCTAAGGCATCAAAAAACCAACAATAGTTGCATGACTAAATTGATGAAGCAAAACCTATGAAAAGGAGAACACTCACAAATTTATCCATGGCACCTAAAAAGGCTACTAAAGTTTTTTTGACTAATTGATGAATCATAACCTATGAAAAAGATAACACCCCAAAATTTATTTATGGCACCAAAATAACCTAGAGTATTTAACTCACTAAATTGATGAAGCATAACCTAATAAAAAGAGAGAACACCCCCAAATTTTTTCATGGCACTGACAAAACCAAAAATAGTAACCTAACTAAATTGATGAAGTAGAACCTATGAAAAATAGAACACCCCCAAAATTATCCATGGCATGTAAGAGACATACAATATTTATGTGACTCAATTGTTGAATCAGAACCTATGAAAAAGAGAACACCCCACATTTATCTATGGCATCAAAAAACCTACTATATTCACCTCACTAAATTGATGAAGCAGAACCTATGAAAAAAGATAACACCTCCAAATTTATTTGTCACTGAAAATACCTACAATATTTACCTAACTGAATTGATGAAACACAAAAACTGAAAAAGAGACCACACCCAAACTTATCCATGGTAGCTAAAAAATCTAACATTTTACCTGATTATAATTTATGAAGCAGAACCTATAAAAAAAAGAACACCCCCAAATTTATCTTTGTCACCCAAAAACCAACAATATTAATGTGATTGAATTGTTGAAAAAGAACCTATGAAAAATAGAACACCCCAAACTTATAAATAGTACCCAAAAACCCTATAACATTTTTCTTAGTGGATTGATGATGTGAAACCTATGAAAAAGAGAACACCCCCAAATTTATTTGTGCAACCAATGAAACTTAAAATATTTGACTGAATTTATGAAATAGAACATATGAAACAGAGAACATGCCCTAATTTATCCACGATGTTGGAGAAAACCTAAAACATTTACTAGATTGAATGATAATTTGCAGAACCTATGAAAAAGAGAACACCCTCAAATTTATCTATAGTGCCAAGCAACCCAACAAGTATTATCAAACCTAAACTTAAAACCCTAAACCCATGAAAAAGATTAAAAAAACCCAAATTTATCTTTGCAAACAATAAAAGAAACATTTATCTGGTTGAAAAGATGAAGAAAATTTATGAAAGAGAGAACGACCCCAAATTTATCTATTGCACCAAAGAAACCAACAATATTTTTTATTACTATAATTTGAAAAACAACCCCTACGAAAAAGACAATGATGCTTGAACAGAAGATTAATTTCCACAAACGTTTAGTGCGTTTATGAACACAGTTTTTATAATGTTCATAATCACCACAAACTTGATATAGAAGCACCCTCCACCTACATAAAACAAATGCAAACACACCACAAGAAAGTTTGCAAACAACTATAAAAATAGAAAAAAGAAAAATTGTGAGGCCTTAGTAAGCTTTCAGCTCACCTAGGTCAAATGGATAGTGTCGAGGGACTAGAGGTGTTGCACGGGAGCAGTTTTGGAGCCTGCAATGATCTTCCTGCAAGAAGAATAACATGCAAACTAGAAAATCTCATTTGTTTGAGCAAATGGAGACAACAAAGCAACAAATAGAATGCACATTGAAAGTGTGGATTTACCTACATAGTTGTCTTTTGGTGAATGTGTAAGAACCCTACAATGGCATTGAACAATGTGGGATATTGCATGGCTGAGCTCAAAGGCATGGAGCTATTGAAGGCTTCTATTGACTGGTGCCTAGTTGTAGAGACATCGGACTCCGAGCATAGCATGTAGTGGTGGCAGGATAGAAGTTGCAAAGACCTTAAGTGAACATGTTATGGCCCATATGTGAAGAATAGTCGAGAAGATGGTAGATGGAAAGGGGAGAAAGTTAGTGAGTTGTGCGAGGCACTGGAAGCATTGAATGTATAAGGACTCAGAATTTGTGCGGGATGTCATTGAAGTAATAGGAGGGGACGCACATTAAACATGACTGTACAAAATAATTGGCGGGGGCGGCAAGCAATTAATGCGAGCAAGTGGAGTGAAAGGGTGGCAGACTATAAATTGGCGACATGGCAATCCAATCCACTTTGGATTTTGTGCCACGCACCACGTGGAAGTGGGACCGTGCACGTATTGGTCACATAGCCAAAAATTGATTTTTTTACACCTTGGCCAAATCGTGCAAGTCCACATGTCATATGAAATCAAACCATTTTTTAAAAAAAGGATTTTTTATTTTTAATAGTAAGTTATTTATTATCTGGATAAAGAAAAAATTAGAGCTCTATGTGGCACTTCACATGAACCTTCTAATATGTGTTTTCCTTGCGATGGGGATTTCGAAAATAGACGGATAAATCGGAAGGAAAATCTTTAAGCAAAATGATTTTAAATCTAATACATTACATTTAATTTTTCAATATTTTATTATTTTAAAAGTTTTTTTTTTTTAATAAAGATTTCAAAAATAGTAAAATTTTGTCAATAATTGTTAAAATATTATATTCTAACTTCAAAAAAATAAATATATACTTTTAAAAAAAATAACTTTCCATTTATTTATTGAGAAATAATAGTTCTTAGTTGAAAAACAAATATTAATAATAATTCAATAAAATAAAGTAAAAAGTCGATCAATTTTTTGAGAGATTTTGAAGGATCAATCTGCTACCGATGAGAATTTTTCGCGCTCCTCGAAAGTTGGGTAAAGGCGGCGTCTCAGGTGTGTTCTTTCCTGCGTAGAGTAGGTCATTTATGAGCATTTATTATGAATACCTCTTCACCCTCTTCTCTCTGTCGTTCGGCAGAGGCCGTACCCCCTAATTCCCCTTCGGCGGTTCCTCCACCATTTATGGCTTCTGACAACTCTTGCCTAAACATTCCCGATTCTTCCCCTCTGCATTCGAGACCCAAAACATTCTCTGAGGCAGTGGCGAAAGCTGGTGTCTCCATCGACGCGGGTGCGAGGTTTACCCTATCAAGCCCTAATGAAACCGCCGAAACGGGTAAGAATTGTGGGGTTGCTCCCACATCTCTCTTTGTTTCTCCTAATCCCGAAATGCTAGCTGAAATTAGTAAGGAGAAAAATAGACTTAAAAATTCCGCTATTTTCTTTTCTGCTGTTGATATGGATAAATGCCCGCCAAGAAAATTTATGGATGATTGGTTTCACAATTTTTGGAACCTGAAGCTTGGCTTCCACATATCCTTTTGTAGACAGATTCAAAAAGGGTTGTTTGTTATTTTTTTTACCACTCATGAAGCCCAAATGGAAATTCTTAAAAAACAATACTGGACTGTCGGAAATACTTCCTTTCGTGCCATTGCGTGGACGCCTGAAGCCATTCATGAGGAAGTCCTCGCGCTCTTGGCCCCTCAATGGATTGTAATCAAACAAATCCTGCCTTTCTTATGGCTTTTTCTCCCGCAGTTGCTTGAACCTCTCGGTAAGGTCATCCGTATGGATGACACTGTTAGACTTGTCCCTCACATGGACGCTAGGGTTCTTATTTCTCTGAATCCCGACTTTGAAATCCCCCCTAAAATCAATATTTGTATTACGGATGACAAATTTGTGTGCCCTATTGATATTCTAGGGGGTATGAATGCATGCTTCCTATGCAAAAAGGAAGGGCATCTAAGGAAATATTACCCTATCATTAAGAAAAAACCCCTGCCCGGCAAAACCTCGCCTCCCCGTAATTCGTCATCCGCTGGTAACCCTAACCCGGAATCTTCTTTAGAGAAAGTCCCTTCTGAGATGCCCGCGAAACCCGCCCCCCCCTCTGGCCTCCTTCATCCCATCCACCGCTTATGGTCCCCCCCGACCGGTCTTTCGGGCGATTCCTTCCCTCCCGTGGCTGGTGTTCCGAACGCCGGTTTCACTGCGGTTGCTAAAACGTCCAACAAGCGAAGGCGTAGGGCCAATAAGCAGAACATTACTGAATCAGAGGAATCTCGGGCCCTTTGTATCCAATCTACCCCTGTCATCGTCAATTCTGTTGAGTCCGCATCTAAAGAACCTCTAACCAGCTCCACCCCCTCAGGCTCGGCTATGATGGACTGCTTTTTTAGGTCTCCAGACCCGCCCCCTTCCCTATGCTTCCCTCCTAAAGTGTTCCGTGAACTTGGGGATGATTGTTTGCTGGAAATCATCCCGGCCAATAATACTTCTGAGGGTTCGACCTCTCTCCTTCAGAAACATTCAGTGGAGTTGGATTATATTTCCCATGACGACTCTGAGAATGATGATGACTTAAGAGATGTTGCCTCCATGACTAAGCGGAGGGGGAGACACTTAGGTTCCAAAAATAAGAACCCCTCAAAAAAAAAATGGGTGACTCTCAGGGCACTGTGTTGGCTCCCATGGCAGGCGCCTCTGACCTCAGCGTCCCCCCCTTAATTATTCCCCAATGAATTGCATTTCGTGGAATATCTGGGGGCTTGAATCCCCTGACAAAAGGTGGATCATTAAGCATTTCCTTGACACCTATAAAGCCATGGACTTCCTTATGCTGCAGGAAATTAAGGCCACCGGGTACACTCTAGATGTCAACCTCAACTTTCTGTGGAAACATGCTATTAAGCTTTACACCAACCACCCTAGAGGCAGGGGTGGAGTTTCCCTTCTGATCAACAGGAAATGGGCCAAGTTTATCACTGGTAATGGGTCTTCCCCCTGCAACAGGGCGGTTTGGGTTACTTTCAATTTCAATAATCTTATATTTGGCATTTATTCTATTTATGCCCTGAATGACTTCAAGGAGAGAGCGGGTCTCTGGGATTGGTTGGCTGCTCTCCCTAATATCCCTTGGCTTGTGGGGGGAGACTTCAACATGATTGAGTCTCAGGAAGATAAACTTGGTGGCCGTCCGTTTGTTTGGAAAGACTTTGAAAAAATGCACTGGTGCAAGATGTTAAGTTCCAAACATCTGTTTGATCCTTTAGCCGGCGCTAAGGACTCTTACCCTAGATTATGGCATACCTGGTGTAATTTCTAGCAGGGCCCTTACAGGATTTACTCCAGGCTTGACCGCTTCTATGCCAACAAAAACTTCTTCTCCTTTCTCCCTAATAATCTTGGACGCTCAGTCCTGGTTACCCCCACCTCTCTCTCCGACCACCACCCTATCTCTTCTTGTGTTAAGATCAACAACTCCCCTTATCCTTGCGAAAGATCCAATCCCAAATTTTTCCTCAACACTAATCTGCTTAGAGATGAAGACACTCTTTGCGCCATCCATATCATTAATATCTTAAATAGAAAAAGTTTCCCTACCATGTCTCACTTGGACAGATGGAGCTTGAATATTCATGCCTGACAGAATCTTTTGAGGACCATAGGGCAAAAAAGGTCCAAAGACTTTAGGTTTGTGGAAAAGAAGCTTTCCTCCGAGCTGCAGATTGCCGAAGCCAATATCCAAGCCAATCCTGCTGATTGTGAGCTCATCTCTCAGGTTGTTAAGGCTAAGGACACCCTTAGACAGCACCAACAGATCAAGGTCAAGGGCGCCATGGTCAGATCTTGTGCTCACTGGCTTCACTGTGGGGACAGAGGCTCCAAATTCTTCTTCAACCTCATCAAACAAAAGCAGTCTAATGAGAATATTGAAAGACTTGTTGTTGATAACCATGAAATTAATGACCTAGATAACATCAAAAAGGCTTTTGCCAATTTTTATCACAACCTCTTCACCTCTGAGGATTCAGAGGATGCTGCCCTCTTGAGAGCCCAAGTCCGGTCCCTCATTCCCAATAGGATTTCCACTTTAGAAGCTAATCAGCTGTCCAAAGAGATCTCTCTTGAAGAAATTGAAAAAGCCATTAAAGAGCTTAATAATGACAAGGCCCTTGGCCCTGACGGTCTGCCTGTTGAGTTCTACAAGGCTAATATCGATTGGATCTGCAAAGACCTGCTGGATATCTATTCTAAGGCCATTGCTAGAGGCTCCCTGGGTACCTCCATTAACAGAGGAATTATCAAGTTGCTCCCCAAGGATGGGGACAAAGCGCTCATCAAGAACTGGAGACCTATTACTCTCCTCAATGTTTCCTATAAAATCTTTGCCAAAATTCTGGCTCTTAGGATTAAAAATATCCTACCCAAGTTTGTGTGCCCTACCCAAACGAGATTCATTAAAGGGAGATATATTTTGGAAAATTTGATCACCGACTGGGAAGCCATGAATTGGGCTCATGTTTCTAAGCAAGATTATGTCATGTTCCTTCTGGACTTCGAGAAGGCCTACGACAGAGTGGAGTGGAATTTCATCTCCATGATGCTCGAGGCGTTTGGTTTCCCCAGTGCTTTCTGCAATTCTGTTAAAATTTTACTCAAAGATGCTTTCGCGCAGGTCGACGTGAATGGCTCCCTATCTGACTCCTTTCCTCTTGGAAGATCCATTAGACAGGGCTGCCCCTTGGCCCCTGCCCTTTTTGTGATTGCTTCTGAAGCTCTGTATTACATCTTAAGAGACAACTCTATCTCCCCGGCTGTTAAAGGCATATCCCTTCCTAATAACAATGAGCTTATTAACTGCCAATTCGCTGACGACACCACGATCTTCCTTGAAGCTACGACTGACAACTTTGAAACCCTGTATCACAAGCTCAACCTCTTCTGCAAGATCTCGGGCACTCGTCTCTCCCACCTCAAGTCTGTGTGCCTTGGTTGGTATGAGCAGCCGCCTAACTGGTTCAAGAACTATCACTTTCAGTGGGGTGGCCTGAACAAGATTGTGAGATATCTTGGCATTCCCTTCTCCATCGACCCCTCCCTCAAAGATATGTGGTATTGGGTCAAAGACAAGATTTTAAAGAAACTCAATAAATGGCATAACAGGGCCCTATCATTGGCCGGCAGAGTGCAGGTTTGCCAAAAAATTCTGTCATCTTATAATATTTATTACTCTTTAGCCTGGATGTTCAGTAACTATCAAATCTTTGAAATTCAAAAAGAGATCAGGAGGTTTCTTTGGTCTGATGGCAAAGGAAAAAACAAAATGCACGCAGTTAAATGGGAGTGGTGTCATACTAACAAACTCCTTGGGGGGCTTGGCCTAAGGGACCTTAAGCTCCAGGGGATTGCCCTGGCCGCCAAGTGGATCTTTCACTCTCTTGATGGTGATGATCCCTGGAAGGTCCTGGTTAGAAACAATATTGAAAGGGGTATCCCCAAGAAGGCTAAGTCTTGGAAGAATCTTCCCTTTAATGATCTTGTCCTTGGTGACTTTCCTGTGAATGTGCAAGGATCTGTTGTTTTTAGATCCATCTGGAAAGCTTGGAATTATGTGAAACGCTTTATCACTAACAGGACCTTCCACGATGATACCCATCTTTACGGTGAAAGGTCCATTTGGTGGAACCTAAGCTCCTATGGCAAGCCCCTCGCCCTCTCCCAGGGCTGCTCTGCTAGGCAATGGAATAGTAAAGGCATCTCCCAGTTGGCTGACTTATTTGAGCATGATAGGTTAATTGGCTGGGAGGTTCTCAGTAATAAGTTTGACCTTCCCAGCTCCCAGAAGAAAACCTACAACTTGATCCGCAAGGCCACCATGAATCTCCCGACCTCTTGTCAAATTGATTCTCACAGATTTTTAAATAGTAAATGGCCGGATGGGACCGTTCTTAACAAAATCAAAGCCAAAAATATTTATAATACTATCGAGCACTCTGAGGCCGTCTTAGATCATATTAACAATGTTTGGTACTCTACTTTTGACACCCATGATTGGAAAAATTCTCTTAAGAATCTCTGGAAAGGGCCTACTGAACCTAAGATAAAATGTTTTAATTGGCTCGTTATTCTTGATAGGCTCCCTATCAGGAAAGATTCCTCGGTTACTGATCATTGTATTATGTGCAGGTTACCCGAAACTGGTAGACACATTCTTTTTTATTGTATATTTGCTAAGGAGATATGGCATATGTTTGGCATTATGTATCCTTCATTGTTTAACATCATTGAGATTATTACCGGCCATATTGTTGGGCTGAAACAAGACTCTAACTTATTTTGGAAAATCCTCTCCTCTAGTATTTTGTGGCAAATCTGGAAGTGTAGAAACGAAGAGAGATATCAGAACAATCCCAGAATTCTTACTGAGTCTTTTCGGAAACTCATTTATCTTAAAATTTTCTTGCGGGTACGCACTACTATGCTGATTGAAAAAGAGAAGCTTAAAAGGTTCCTTAAGAATGGCTTTGCCACGTTCTTCATATATGAGATGCAAGGAGGCTACATTGGAGGCAGACTATGGACAATCTGCAGCTATTTGAGAAATCGTGCAAAATGCTGACCCAAGAGGTGAAGAACAACAGGAAAATCAACAAGGAGCAGATCCTCATGCTGGCTCAGATTCAGGAAACTAAGCGTATCGTCTGGATGGAAGGTGCCAAGGGGTGGATGGCCTGGGTTGATAACTTTGAAGATATTTTAAGCTAGTGGCTGCTATGCTTTGGGCCCGCATCTCTTTTTGCTGTTCATGTGATTGTATATATTTTTATGTGCTCCAGTTACTCTTTGTGCTCTTGATGTGAGGCTTTGCCTCTCTTGAGCCGTACTCTTCGTTCCCGTGGAACTTATTTTTTTGATCTCTCTATACATAATACAAAAATCTTATTAAAATGGAAAAATAAATTTATATATTTTTTAAGCTTTTTATTTGATTAAAAATTATTCTATCCTTATTTCACCCCTTTTTAAAAAAATTTAATCTTGTCAAAATGGGAAAATAAGTTTATATACTTTTTAAGCTTTTTAATTAAAATTTTTAAATACTTATTATATTTTTATTAGTCAAATTTTACTTTTTATTATTGAACAAGCTCGTGTTTCAAAATATTCATAGAGAGCTGCAATATGACACATTAGAAGGAATATTAGAAACAAGAATCCAATTACAACTATCTTATAATTTTGAATACAAGTATTTAAAAAAAAAAAGAATCATTATTAAGTCTTATAGGTTAATAGATCTTATTTTTTTATAGCACAAAATTTCATTCCTTTTAATAAGAAATTTGAATCTTCTTAAAACAATTATTTAACAAATATAGTATGCACAATAAATTTCTAAACAATTCTTAACAAATGAAAGGTATTGACAAATATTCTACACAATATAAGCTCATTTGAGTTTACATATAGACATAATCATAACACCTTTGAGTACTAATTATATTAATAGAAAAAAAAATGTAATTTTTAAAATACATAGTAAATTTTTATTTTCTCTAAATATAAATTTGATAAACATATTAACAATAATTTTAAATAGTATTTTTTATTAGATAAAAGGGGAAAACTAGGTCCCTTCAATTACAAAGCTTGAAACAACCAATAGTTCATAATCAAAATACCAAGAGTCTAATAACACTGCTAGATTGGCAATAGATAATTATAACTAACAACATAAGAAACACAATAATAATAATAATAATAATAAGCCACCAACTAGCTACCTAGAGATCCAACCAATTCATGAAGGTTTGAAATAGCCTCCCCTTCTTTGGATATAATGTGAAACTTGACCTTTAGTGAATCAAACTCATCACTTGTATCAACCCTTTTAGATTTCCCCTTCATTGAACTTAACCTCTCTTAATAGGTTGATTCATTTTGGTAGGGGTTTCATTTTTAGTTTTTGATCTTTGGTATCCTTTTCTTGGGGTTTATCCTCTTTTATAATTAGTGTCCTTTTTCTTGACTAGTTGTTTCCCCCTTGGTCCTGATTTCCGCAATCTAGGTCTTAATAGTAGTAGGGGTCTTTTTTGGTTTTTTGGCACTAGTAGTATTGCTTGAAGATCTTAGGCTCATGTTATCCATGCTCTGTTCTTCTTGGAAATAACTATAATTAGACTTAGAATTAACACTATCCTTATCCTTAGAGTTTTCATTTGTAGATTCCTTAGGTTCATAAGGTTGTCCTCTTCCCCACTAGAAACCACTACATTAATCTCATCTAACTTGGAGTTTTCTTTCATCAAAGTCTAGTTGATCTCTTATTCCTTTTTGGGTTGGACTAACCACTTCCTCCCTTTCACACCAATCTCATCTTTGTTCATGGTCTTAGATAAAAATGTTGTATCCTCAATTGTGGAGGATTGAGGACCACAAATCTTCTTGACTAGCCTCTCAGCCATAACCCTCTCCATAGCTTGTTCTTTTTGACAAGAGATGGGAAAAAACTTCAGTGATTTTCTTGGGTTTGGAAGTAGGGATTTTGAACACTTGCAAAGGATAGTAAGCCATATTAGGAAAGTTGTTAAGTTAATAAAAATATAAGTAGAAAATGATCACCTAACGTAGGATAATGTTGGATTTGTTACACAAGATCTCCTTCATGGAGTTCTCAAGAGATGATAGTAGGTAATACAAGAAGATAATGAGAAAATTATGTTAGAGATGATTTAATAGAGAAAAATAATATGTGAATACACATTAAAATCCTCCATCCAATAAAAAGTATCTTATATTATGGTAACTTACCTAACTCCAAGGGCTTGGGAGGTCCTCTCTCTTATAGTTGTTTTATAATTTCACAAGCCTATTATCTCCCACATGGATGGAATTGATGCAATCTTTGTCTCTAATATTCTTCAAGTGTTTAATTTTCTTTCCCTTTGTGGAGAGGCCAATGGTTGCACTAAAGAGATGTTCAACCACCTTGAAATAGATTCCTCTAATATTGACCTTTTATTCATTATGTGATTGAGAAAATTTACAAAGAGGGGGAGTTCAAAGCCTCTCATGGATTCAAAATATGAGTCAACATGAACTCCTATTAACATGTTGTTTAAGCCTCCACTTAGGGACTTCTATAATTTTGTCTCACTTCATGTCGTTGAGACACATGTCTTCACTTGTGAGACATCTCTTGCATGCACACTTGTCACTCACTAGAACACTTGTCATGTGAGTTAACAAGTGTTTCATCATTGAAGGGTTAGTCAGTCATTGTGTTCGACTTGCCTACCTTCACCACCTTGCCTATATATGCAAGGTTACATTGTACATTCAAATCACCTGTTGTATCAATATCTTGATAAATATCATCAGGCTTATTTGTGTGCATGTATTTTGTGGAAGTTTCTGGTTTTTTTCTTTATGATCTTGGAAATCATAACATGGTATGAGAGCCATGCAAGAAAAACCCTTCCCAAAATCTTGAATCTATCCTAGTATAGAGTTCCATGCAATTTTATTTACATGTAATCTTAATCTTTGTTTGGTTGTGATCTCAAATTTTATTGGATTAATGTGATTCACATGCACCTATATAGAAATACAAAGATTTCACATGCACATGAATATTTGTAAATAATGTTAAATAATAAATTTATAGATATTTTAAGTGCATCTACACATTTTAAACATAACATCCAAATGAACTTGTATCATATTTTCCTACAAATCTAGTTCACACCTTAAATCCTACAATTACAAAAAATTGACTTTCAATCAAATAAATTCCAAAATAAGTAAGGAAGTATCATGCTTACTCCCAGCTACATATAGGATATTAATAAGGAAGAAAATTCCTTATCATTCAAATACCTCTCTAAAAGGAATCAATGACTTATCTACCATTCCTCATAATAAACTCATGAGGGTTAATCATGCTCTTTGTATGTGGATATTAATATTTTTGGAGGGAGATATGGCGAATCAGATTACTAGATGCTACTAAATTTGAGATTAGTAAGCATGGGAAATAGTTTATCCAATTCCCAAAATTATCCTACATTAGAATGTAAGGATTCATTGGTGCTCCATATAAGATTCCTAGGAATCCCAACGATAAGATTATCTTGGTACAAGTATTTAGATAATTAGTGGGAACTCATGTGCATTTATAGTCCAAGCATAGATTTGGAGTTCAATTCCCCATTGTTCTTAGTAGATCATTACCTAGTAGATTATGTATATTAACGTACACACCTATTCTTTATAAATAGTGAATAGAGAGACAAGTGAGAAGAACGAAAAACACATCACACATCTACTCTAACAAATATTATATCAAACTTCACATATATAAATTTTCTATTATATTTCTTGTAGATGTACCTCTATTAGAGATATGTAGCAAGAGCACCACTAGGATGTATTAGAAACATATTGTATTATTTTTAGTTATACTCACAATTGGTAGTGTGCATTTAGTTCATGCAAAAATTAACATCTATAATTCAATAAACCATTTTTGGGACTCATTTGGTAATACATGAAATTTTCTTTTTGCCTCTAATGCTAGAATATTTGGTGAAATCATAGAGCTTACCTATATATACATGTAAGATAACAATATCATTATCATGGAGTGAATAGAAAAATTGATATATTTGTTCATACGATTTTTAAACAATATAGAGGACTACTAACTATATTAATTTTATTCAGAATGGGTAGAAAGTGTAAATGGAAATCACTCATTGAACTACATGTGCAAGACATTCCCAACCAAGGAAATCATTTCTCAAGTGAGGACCTTGAATGGACACCTATTGGAGATAATGACAATATGGACTTATATGCTACAATCCCTCTTGAGAGACTCCCTCAGTTTATCAAAGGAGAAAGTTTACTAGATAGTGCAGAGACAACATTTGTACGTAAATATCATAAAGAGAGCAACACATCAAAACCTACTGACCACACTACCATGACATACTCCAGGTTTGCCTGGATTAAATATAATTAATAAGTATGCCATTTTTATATTTAATTTTTTATATGAATTAATATATATGTTTTTTTGTGTGAATAGATAGATATTGGTGTGCTTTTGGCCCAGACGATCAAAGAAATAAATCTGAAAACATGGAAAGAACACAAAAGTTTATCCAAAAAAGGGGTTGTCAAACTCACTTTTATGTTAGGGTCATGTATGGTAGACCACATGTTGCATTAATTATGTATAATGATTGGAGCCATTGTGATGCTAATGGTGAATTTTTCCATGGAAAGGATGACCCTTCTGGTGATCCAAGGAGCAGTTTTGCATCGAGGTTATCAAATGAATGCAAATCATATATTGAGTCTTTATTACTAATGGGTGTGGGGATCGACACAATATGTGAACAACACTACTTAGACCATGGTTTGACTAAGTTGATGAATAAGTGGGATGCATGTTTATTAAGGAAGGAAGTGTTGAATGCATGGAAAAGAGTACGCTCCATTTGATCCCAAAAGAATGAAGATGATGCAATAAGTGTTAATTTGTGGCATGCAGAGGAGAAGGATAACTTCTTCTACTATAAAAGACCAAACACCATGGAAAATGTTTCATTTATCATAGGCATCCAAACACCATGGATGCGAGAAATGATGGTCAAGCATTCACACAACTCAATTATTGCAATTGACTCAACATTTTCAACAAACAAATATGGTGTAAGTAAAGTAACGTTTACTATAAATTTTTGGATTTTATTTTATCATTGATTTAGTTATTTAAAAATATTAATTTATCAATATTCATGTGCAGTATCAATTATATACCTTGCTTGTTTTTTATGAACAAGAGGTTGGTGTACCTATTGCATGGGCCATATCCTCAAGAAATAAAGTTGAGGATCTAAATGAATGGCTAACAGAAGTTTATAAACGAGGGAAAGAATTTCGAGAAGATTGGAATGTCAATGCATTCATGATAGATGACGCTACTGCGGAGATTGAAGCTATCAGGTTTTTATTAGCCTTAGTTTTTATATTTAAACTTCAATCAACTCTTTATAAATGATTAATATTTAGTTTATAGAAATATATATTTCATATTTTATAGGTTAAAATAGTTTGA
>VDFB02132452.1:162256-224668 GCA_007258455.2 Sequoia sempervirens
CTCTTTGGACAGCTGATTAGCTTCTAAAGTGGAAATCTTGTTGGGAATGAGGGAACGGACTTGGGCTCTCAAGAGAGCAGCATCCTCTGAATCCTCAGAGGTGAAGAGATTATGATAAAAATTGGCAAAAGCCTTTTTGATGTTATCTAGGTCGTTAATTTCCTAGTTATCAACAACAATTCTTTCAATATTCTCATTAGACTACTTTTGTTTGATGAGGTTGAAGAAAAATTTGGAGCCTCTGTCCCCACAATGAAGCAATGCGCATGGGATCTGACCATGGCGCCCTTGACCTTGACCTGTTGGTGTTGTCTAAGGGCATCTTTAGCCTTCACAACTTGAGAGATGAGCTCACAATTAGCAGGATTGGCTTGGATATTAGCTTCGGCAACCTGAAGCTCGGAGGAAAGCTTCTTTTCCACAAACCTAAAGTCTTTGGACCTTTTTTTCCCTATGGTCCTCAAAAGATTCTGCCAGGCATGAATATTCAAGTTCCATCTGTCCAAATGAGACATGGTAGGGAAACTTTTTTTGTTTAAGATATTAATGATACGGATGGCGCAAAGAGTGTCATCATCTCTGAGCAGATTAGTGTTGAGGAAAAATTTGGGATTGGATCTTTCACAAGGATAAGGGGAGCTGTTGATCCTAACACAAGAAGAGATAGGGTGGTGGTCAGAGAGAGAGGTGGGGGTAACAAGGACCGAGTGGCCGAAATTATCAGGAAGAAAGGAGAAGAAGTTCTTGTTGGCATAGAAGCGGTCAAGGCTGGAGTAAATCCTATAGGGGCCCTGCTGGAAATTACACTAGGTATGCCATAATCCAGGGTAAGATTCCTTAGTGCCAGCTAAAGGATCAAACAAATGTTTGGAACTTATCATCTTACACCAATGCATTTTTTCAAAGTCTTTACAGACAAACGGACAACCACCAAGTTTACCTTCCTGAGACTCAATCATGTTGAAATCTCCCCCCACAAGCCAAGGGATATTAGGGAGAGCAGCCAACCAGTCCCAAAGACACGCTCTCTCCTTGAAGTCATTCTGGGCATAAATAGAACATATGCCAAATATAAGATTATTGAAATTGAAAGTAACCCAAACCGCCCTGTTACAGGGGGAAGCCCCATTACCGGTGATAAACTTGGCCCATTTCCTATTGATCAGAAGGGCAACGCCACCCCTGCCTCTAGGGTGGTTGGTGTAAAACTTATTAGCATCTTTCCACAGAAAGTTGAGGTTGACATCCAGAGTGTACCCGGTGGCCTTAATTTCCTGCAACATAAGGAAGTCCATGGCTTTATAGGTGTCAAGGAAACGTTTAATGATCCACCTTCTGTCAGGGGATTCAAGCCCCTGGATATTCCACGAAATGCAGATCATTGGGGAATAATTAAGGGGGGTGCGCTGAAGTCAGAGGCGCCTGCCATGGGAGCCAACACAGTGCCCTGAGAGTCACCCATTTTTTTCTTGGAGGGGTTCTTATTTTTGGAGCCTAAGCGTCTCCCCCTCTGCTTAGCCGTGGAAAAAGCATCTCTTAACTCATCATCATTCTCAGAATCGTCATGGGCAATATAATCCAACTCCACAGAATGTTTCTGAAGGATAGAGGTCGAACCCTCGGAAACATTATTGGCCAGGATGATTTCAAGCAAACAATCATCCCCGAGTTCACGGAACACTTTAGGAGGGAAGCTTAGGGAAGGGGGCGGGTCAAGACACTTGAAAAAGCAGTCCATCATTGCCGAGCCTAAGGGGGTGGAGCTAGTTAGGGGTTCTTTGGATGCGGACTCAACAAAATTGACTGCGACAGGGGTAGACTAAGAACAAAGGGCCCGAGATTCCTTTGATTCAGTAATGCTCTGCTTATTGGCCCTACGCCTTTGCTTGTTGGACGTTTTAGCAACCGCAGTGAATCCAGCGTTCGGAACATCAGCCATGGGGGGGAAGGAATCACCCGAGAGACCGGACGGGGGGGAGCATATGCGGTGGATGGGATGAAGGAGGCCAGAGGGGGGGCGAGTTTCGCGGGCACCTTAGAAGGAGGGACTTTCTCAAATGAAGAGTCCGGGTTAGGGTTACCGGCAGATGACGAATTACGGGGAGGCGAGGTTTTGGCAGGCAGGGGTTTTTTCTTAATGATAGGGCAGTCTTTCCTTAGATGCCCTTCCCTTCTGCACAAGAAGCACGCATTCAGACCCCCAAGAGTATCAATAGGGCACACAAATTTGTCATCCATAATACAAATATTAATTTTAGGGGGAATTTCATAACCGGGATTCAGAAAAATAAGAACCCTAGCGTCCATGTGAGGGACAAGTCTAACAGTGTCATCCATACGGATGACCTTACCGAGAGGTTCAAGCAACTACGGGATAAAACGCCATAAAAAAGGCGGGATTTGTTTGATCACAATCCATCAAGGGGCCGAGAGCGCGAGGACTTCCTCATGAATGGCTTCAGGCGACCATGCAATAGCGTGGAACGAAGTATTTCTGACAGTCCAGTATTGTTTTTTGAGAATTTCCATCTGGGCTTCATGAGTGGTAAAAAAAATAACAAACAACCCTTTTTGAATCTGTCTACAGAAGGATATGTGGCAGCCAAGCTTCAAGTTCCAAAAGTTGTGAAACCAATCATCCATAAACTTTCTTGGCGGACATTTATCCATATCAACAGCAGAAAAGAAAATAGCAGAATTTTTAAGTCTATTTTTCTCCTTACTAATTTCAGCTAGCATTTTGGGATTAGGAGAAACAGAGAGAGATGTGGGAGCAACCCCACAATTCTTACCGTTTTCGAAGGTTTCATTAGGGCTCGATAGGGTAAACCTCGCACCCGCGTTGACAGAGATACCAGCTTTCGCCACCACCTCAGAGAATGTCTTGGGTCTCAAATGCAAGGGGGGAAGAATTGGGAATGTTTGAGCGAGCTGTTGCAGTCACAAAATGGTGGAGGTCCCACCAAGTGAATTTAGGGGCACGCTCCCACGGACCCGCAAGAGCAGAGGATGGAAGCTGATGGGGAACCATACCAAATTCTCATAAATGACCTCACTTCACGCAGAAAAAACACACTCTACACCGCCTTTACCTTCTCGGTATTAATTAAAATTCCCTCATCGTCACTGCGATTGATCCTTCAAAATCTCAAAAAATTGGATCTTTACTTTTTACATTATTTTATTGAATTATTAGTAATATTTTTTTTCAACTAAGAACTATTATTTCCTCAATAAATAAAATGGAAAGCTATTTTTTGAAAAGCATATGCATTTATTTTTGAAGTTAGAATATAATTTTGGAATAATTATTGACAAAATTTTACTATTTTTGAAATCTTTATTAAAAAAAAAAAACTTTTAAAATAATAAAATATTGAAAAATTAAATGTAATGTATTAGATTTAAAATCATTTTGCTTAAAGATTTTCCTTCCGATTTATCCGTCTATTTTCGAAATCCCCATCGCAAGGAAAACACATATTAGAAGGTTCATGTGAAGTGCCACATAGAGCTCTAATTTTTTCTTTATCCAGATAATAAATAACTTACTATTAAAAATAAAAAATCCTTTTTTTAAAAAATGGTTTGATTTCATATGACATGTGGACTTGCACGATTTGGCCAAGGTGTAAAAAAATCAATTTTTGGCTATGTGACCAATACGTGCACGGTCCCACTTCCACGTGGTGCGTGGCACAAAATCCAAAGTGGATTGGATTGCCATGTCGCCAATTTATAGTCTGCCACCCTTTCACTCCACTTGCTCGCATTAATTGCTTGCCGCCCCCGCCAATTATTTTGTACAGTCATGTTTAATGTGCGTCCCCTCCTATTACTTCAATGACATCCCGCACAAATTCTGAGTCCTTATACATTCAATGCTTCCAGTGCCTCGCACAACTCACTAACTTTCTCCCCTTTCCATCTACCATCTTCTCGACTATTCTTCACATATGGGCCATAACATGTTCACTTAAGGTCTTTGCAACTTCTATCCTGCCACCACTACATGCTATGCTCGGAGTCCGATGTCTCTACAACTAGGCACCAGTCAATAGAAGCCTTCAATAGCTCCATGCCTTTGAGCTCAGCCATGCAATATCCCACATTGTTCAATGCCATTGTAGGGTTCTTACACATTCACCAAAAGACAACTATGTAGGTAAATCCACACTTTCAATGTGCATTCTATTTGTTGCTTTGTTGTCTCCATTTGCTCAAACAAATGAGATTTTCTAGTTTGCATGTTATTCTTCTTGCAGGAAGATCATTGCAGGCTCCAAAACTGCTCCCGTGCAACACCTCTAGTCCCTCGACACTATCCATTTGACCTAGGTGAGCTGAAAGCTTACTAAGGCCTCACAATTTTTCTTTTTTCTATTTTTATAGTTGTTTGCAAACTTTCTTGTGGTGTGTTTGCATTTGTTTTATGTAGGTGGAGGGTGCTTCTATATCAAGTTTGTGGTGATTATGAACATTATAAAAACTGTGTTCATAAACGCACTAAACGTTTGTGGAAATTAATCTTCTGTTCAAGCATCATTGTCTTTTTCGTAGGGGTTGTTTTTCAAATTATAGTAATAAAAAATATTGTTGGTTTCTTTGGTGCAATAGATAAATTTGGGGTCGTTCTCTCTTTCATAAATTTTCTTCATCTTTTCAACCAGATAAATGTTTCTTTTATTGTTTGCAAAGATAAATTTGGGTTTTTTTAATCTTTTTCATGGGTTTAGGGTTTTAAGTTTAGGTTTGATAATACTTGTTGGGTTGCTTGGCACTATAGATAAATTTGAGGGTGTTCTCTTTTTCATAGGTTCTGCAAATTATCATTCAATCTAGTAAATGTTTTAGGTTTTCTCCAACATCGTGGATAAATTAGGGCATGTTCTCTGTTTCATATGTTCTACTTCATAAATTCAGTCAAATATTTTAAGTTTCATTGGTTGCACAAATAAATTTGGGGGTGTTCTCTTTTTCATAGGTTTCACATCATCAATCCACTAAGAAAAATGTTATAGGGTTTTTGGGTACTATTTATAAGTTTGGGGTGTTCTATTTTTCATAGGTTCTTTTTCAACAATTCAATCACATTAATATTGTTGGTTTTTGGGTGACAAAGATAAATTTGGGGGTGTTCTTTTTTTTATAGGTTCTGCTTCATAAATTATAATCAGGTAAAATGTTAGATTTTTTAGCTACCATGGATAAGTTTGGGTGTGGTCTCTTTTTCAGTTTTTGTGTTTCATCGATTCAGTTAGGTAAATATTGTAGGTATTTTCAGTGACAAATAAATTTGGAGGTGTTATCTTTTTTCATAGGTTCTGCTTCATCAATTTAGTGAGGTGAATATAGTAGGTTTTTTGATGCCATAGATAAATGTGGGGGTGTTCTCTTTTTCATAGGTTCTGATTCAACAATTGAGTCACATAAATATTGTATGTCTCTTACATGCCATGGATAATTTTGGGGGTGTTCTATTTTTCATAGGTTCTACTTCATCAATTTAGTTAGGTTACTATTTTCGGTTTTGTCAGTGCCATGGAAAAATTTGGGGGTGTTCTCTCTTTTTATTAGGTTCTGCTTCATCAATTTAGTGAGTTAAATACTCTAGGTTATTTTGGTGCCATAAATAAATTTTGGGGTGTTATCTTTTTCATAGGTTATGATTCATCAATTAGTCAAAAAAACTTTAGTAGCCTTTTTAGGTGCCATGGATAAATTTGTGAGTGTTCTCCTTTTCATAGGTTTTGCTTCATCAATTTAGTCATGCAACTATTGTTGGTTTTTTGATGCCTTAGATAAATTTGGGGATGTTGTCTTTTTCATTGGTTTTTTTGGTACCTTAGATAAATTTGGGGGTGTTCTCTTTTTCATTGGTTTTTTTGGTGCCTTATATAAATTTGGGGGCATTCTCTTTTTCATTGGTTTTGCTTCATCAAATCAGTCATGGAACTATTGTAGTTATTTTTGGTGTCATGGATAAATTTGTGGGTGTTCTCTTTTTCATAGGTTCTAATTCATCAATTTAGACAAATAAATTATAGTAGTTTTTTAGGTTCCATGGATAAATTTGCAAGTGTTCTCTTTTTCATAGGTTCTGCTTCATCAATTTAGGTGTCATTGATACATGATTTGGGGGTGTTCTCTTTTTCATAGGTTCCACTTCATCAATTCAATAATGCAACTATTGCAGATTTTTTTGGTGTCATGGATAAATTTGTAGGTGTTTTTTTTTCACAAGCTGTACTTCATCAATTCAGTCATGTAACTATTGAAACTTTTTTAGGCGCCATTAATAAATTTGGGGGTGTTATCTTTTTCATAGGTTCAACTGCATCAATTCAGTCATGCAACTATTGTTGGTTTTTTGGTGGTATAGATAAATTTGGGGGTGTTCTCTTTTGCATAGGTTATGCTTCATCAATTTAGTCATGCAGTTATTGTAGCTTTTTTAGGTGGCATGGATAAATTTTTGGGTGTTCTCTTTTACATAGGTATTGCTTCATCAATTTAGTCATGCAACTATTGTTGGTTTTTTGAATACTTTGCTATTTTAACCTATATCAAGAATTATCTATTGGTTAAATATGTATTGGATGAAAGTTTAAATTGTTTTCATGGTTTCTTATTACTTGCACATATCCATTTAATGAATGTAATTTAAGAACCTTAATGTGACACCACTCTTGCAAGATTAAGGTATACAATTCAATATCCTAATAAGATTACATAGTAAGTTGAAGTCAATATTACTACTATTCAAATGATTTTTGATATTATTAGAAACCAAACATTGAGGTTAGATTTGTACATATTATCATGATTGCTAATATGTTTAAGAAGATCTATTCAAATTAACCAATTTTAACTTGCCTTATGAAACCCACCAACTAAGTAGTGTTACACTTCTCCACAACTAAGTTGTGTTATACTTAACCCATAACAGAAGTTGTCAATAAAGTTTGTGTTCATAGATTATGTTGGTATATTCAAGTACCAAGAAATAGCATGACTTGTTTGTTTTCCTATAAATGTTAACTTTTATTAAATTATACATGATATGTAAAGGTCTTATAACTTATGAACTACCCCTATTTATGATTATCTATTTAACCATTAAAGAGTAACAATTCACCCACTTCCCTCATCAATTCTTTTATATAATTGTGTTTAATATGCACCCCTTCCCATTACCTCCACGACATGCCACACAAATTCCTAGTTAATAGTTGTGTTTCCCTTGCATACAATGTTAAGTGTAGTTCCCATTCTATTGTGCATGATTATGTGTATACTATAAATGCATATCAAATATGAGATTTGTTAAAATCTGATGCCTATTAGATATGAGATTTGTTAAACTTTGACTTATTATTTTCATCCTTTGTTTTTATTTTTCCTTCATTATAGTCATAGGTTAACAGTCTTGCTCTATATATATGTATACATATATACACAAATATCTATGTATATATATATATATATATGTACATATGTGTATACATATATATCTATGTAAATGAATCAATTTCACATTGTCTATATATGTGTATACGTATATATCAACATGTATTACCACAGAACAATAATTAACAGTTCTACTTTGTTACAATATGTATTTAGGGGACTTCATTTTATGAAGGCCTTTCATGCTTGTCTATGTAGCACTTCACAATTCAAAGGGAATTATGGACAAGTGCAACATAGGTTACCATTAAAAAGGCATTGGGAAAATCAAGTCTCCCTAAATCATTATCGAGTGCACGGTGATCCCACAATAGTGGTTTACAATTTTTGGGCAAATTGGACACTGAAATTATTATTTTTAACTAAATCTTGACATTTGGGAACCTATAGCGGATAAACCGTGAGGAATTTGAAGATGATGCAAATTAGAGTCTTGTCACATTTTGTCTGTAGATTCTAAAAATATTTTTGGAATTAGATTGCACTTCTTTTTCCATCTCCCATGAAAACTGGTTTTTTTCAGAAAATAACATTTTAAGAAAGTGACGCACACCGTATAACACAACTTTTTTTCCATGAAGGATAAAATTCTAATTCTTTCGAATTTAGATTTGTAACTATGATATCTAGTGCTTCCACTTGGTTAGATAGTTTTTATTGAATATTTTTTCTTTAATCAAGTTTTCAAGTCAAACCAATTACAATTCAGACATAGCACGACCGTATAACTCATAACTTTTTTTGTATATATTGAAATTCAATTTTTTTTTTTTGTTGGATCAAGGACTTCAATATCTAGTGCAATCATATTTTTCAATATTTTTTTTGATAATCTGCTATTTTTCCACATGTGCAGAACAAAGACCTTCATTCTTCGATGAAAAACCTATGTTTAATAAAACTAAAAAACCAAATACATAATAAAACCAAAACATATTAAAATTATATTTGTTGGATAGCTCGTTCTGAGGATTACTTGATTTAGTTGGGTTTGTGAAGATTCCTTGAAATTTTCATCCTCAACCCGAGCTCCAAAGTGCCAAAATTTAGGTTTTTTTTGTGTCTCAAGGGGGGATGAGGGATAAGGGGGTTCGCTGAACCCTAGTTCAAGTGAACCTCTTCAAAGTGGTTTGCTGAACCCCTTTCCAATGCATTCTTTAAATTTTTTTTGGCTGCCAAATTCAAATGGGTTCACTGGAACCCTAGTTCGAGCGAACCCCTTATGGGTTCGGTCAAACCAGTAGGTTCATACGAACCCCCAAAATCACATATTTTTCCTTGGGGTTGTTTTTTGTGAGTTTTCCTTCCTCACTTGAATTGTAAACTACTACTGTGCCTTCACCCTGCAACAATTACTAAAATCCATTCATCCATGTCACATGTGTTTGTCATCCCAAACATAAGAATAAGAATAACACTTCAGTGCATCTTTACAAACAAAATGATAGAAATTTAAGAATTTAGCCCATAAAGTAATCGACCCTATCAATGAACACATCCTTGTTAATAACTTTTTCATCATATAGGCATGTAATTACAATGCTAACAATAGCTAAATTATTTCCACATGACACTATACCTTCCTTTGAGGTGGTAGCAATAGGGAGACATGGTTTTCAAAATTCTATCTATGTTCAACTATGTCATAGTCTACCATTCAAAGTGAATTGGATGACTGTTGCAACATAGTTTAACACTCTTGAGGTTTTCAAAAAAGCACATCTCCTTATTGCATAGGGGAAAGGTGTCAAAATGTGCACATCCTATCTTGGACAATTCACATGGAGTGACACATGGACCTCTAATAAAATTAAATAATCCCGCCATAGAGGAAAAATAATTTAGAAACCAAAAACAAACCTTCTTAAATCTAAGTTAGACAAGGTGTCACATAATGAACAATTGCTTTTATGCATTATTTTTCTTTAAAAATTGGCTAACAATGACATTGAATAAACCAACAATATTAATATGATTGAATTAAAGAATGACAAAATATAATTGTATAAACATATATATACTGACAAAATATAATTGTATAAACATATATATACATATACGTATACATATATGTATATGTATATATATGTGTATACATATCTACCCAATTGAATTGATGAAGCAAAGCCTATGAAAAAGAGAATGCCCCCAAATTTATCTATGGCATTGAAAAAACCTACAATATTTATTTTATTGTTAAATGAAGAACAACAATAAAATAGATATGTATAAACAAATATATACTTATACATATATGCATACATATCCATATATGTATACATATATACACACATATACATATACATATATGTATATGTATATACAATTGCTTACATGCATTCTTTTGCTTACACTGAACAAACCGACAATATTTATATGTCTCAATTGAAGATCAACAACAAAATAGAATTGTATTAATATATATACATATTCATATAATTGTATATGTATATATATGTGTATACATATTTACCTAATTGAATTGATGAAGCAAAACCTATGAAAAATAGAACACCCCCAAATTTATCTATGGAACCTAAAAAGGTTACAATAGTCACATTCAACTTCAAATTGAATCACAACAACAAAATAGATATGTATAAACAAATATATACTTATACATATATGCATACATATCCATATATGTATACACATATATATACATATACATATATGTACACAACATGTACATATATGTATATGTATATATATGTGTATACATATATGGATATATGTATATGTATATGTATATGAAAATATATGTATATGTATATGTATATACATATGTGTACACATATGTATATATAAAGAAGTTGGAAAGGAAACCAGACTTTGAGTGTAACATGTAGTGGTAGCGGGATTGAAGTTGTAGAGACCTTAAGTGAACACATTCTAGCCTGCTTGTGAAGAATAGTCGAGAAGATGGTAGATTGAAAGGGGAGAAATTTGGTGAGTTGTGCAAGGCATTGGGAGCATTGAATGCATAAGGACTCAAAATTTTCATGGCATGTCATGGAAGTAATTGGAAGGGACACACATTAAACATGACTGTACAAAAGAATTGGCAGGGGTGTCAAGCAATTAATGTGAGCAACTAGATTGAAAGGGTGGTAGACTGTAGAATTGTGATGTGGAAATCTAGTCCACTTTGGACACTGTGCCACAAACCAAGTGGAGGTGGGATGGTGCACGTATCGGTCGCATGGCCAAAAACCAATTTTTTTGACACCTTGGCCAAATTGTGTAAGTCCATGTGTCATATGAAATCAGGGATAACTGAAAATGAAAAACTATCAATTTAAGATAGGTGGAAATAAGAAGCATAAATACAACACACATTGCAATATAAACAAAAAAAAATTGAAAAACAAAATAAAATATGGTTGCATCTGTAGATATCATAAATTATAAACTGTCACCAATAAGGCTGCATCTATAGATATCATAAATTATCAATTGTCCAAAACATACATTGTAAATTAAATCAAAATAAGGTTGCATCTACAGATTTCAATGTTGTTTCAATGATTGGAAAGCAATTATGAGCTCCTTGATAGAGAATTGGTGGTTGGATGCTTGGGGTACCAATGGCCATGTTCTCATCCCCTTCTAGTTGATGCAGAGTGTTGCTTACATGACTGGGAGTTGGACTGGAAAAATGGGTGCAAGTGACATGTGATGGGGCCGGTGGTGAATAGTTCATAGGAACTAATATCTATGGGATATGATGTACATATTGAATGGAAGTCTAACTTGGAAATTGAGTGCACCTGAACTCAAATTGGGAGAGGGTTGAAAAATTCATTGTAGTGGAGTAGTGAGGGATATTGATGTTCAACAACTCCTAGAATACTACATTACTTTGTCACAAGGGATTAGCGGGAGTGCTTAACCTCCTTTCTCTTTGTAAAGCCCTCTGTGCCACCTCAATCTCTTTTTCATTTCTATCCTGTTCCCTTTGAAGCCTCTCTTGCTCATTTTTTGGTATCTCTATCCTTCTTCTATTGTATTTTCTACTACTCTTTTTATTTGCGTTGTATCCTCTATTTTGGCTTGCTCATTCAATTCCCTCACCACATTTTGTGTTGCCTTTTTCTCCTCATTATCTTATTTATTTCAAGCTTTTATCTCAATATATTTCTTCCATTCCTCCTAAACCAAATATTTTAGGGTGTAGGATGCTATGACTCTCTTGCTCAATTAGGGTTTTGCACCTAAATGAAAAGAGATAGATCCCACACAAAATCTAGGTGGTTCACTCAAACTAATGCAAGTATAATGAAAATATAAATGAAATGTATCTAAATGAGATAAAATAAATGAAAATAACCAATAAAAGCTATTGATCATTAAGTGAAAACTATTGAAATGCAACTTGTTGGAAAATACATTGTGATATGCAAAAACACCTAGAAATGAAAGCAAACTGTAACAAAATTTGAAGAAACTAGAAGTGTGCACCTGAGAACTTGATGGAGATTGGAAATGACATATGGAATGCTGCTGATACTAAAAATTTGGCCTACTGGGACTCATTCACCATTCTGGGCGAATTAGTCCTACTTTTGAGAAACTGTCCCGGAACCCATTTCAGACAAATGAGTATCCAAAACTGCAAAGAGCACTTTTTAGGCTTGGAAATGGGACTCATTCGCCACTAATGGCGAATGAGTCCACTTTTGAATTTCTAAAAATTTAAAAGAGGAAACAAGAGCCTTTAGTTTGCACTTTGGTTCCTAACAGGTGTCTGCCTCTGAAAGTCTAATTTCTAAACCTGAAAGTGACTCTTTGTTGATATTTTGACTTGTTCAAAAAGGAGATGTCTTCAACAACTTTGCAACTTGATCTTTAATGATTTCCAAGCTTCCAAGATGCCTAAATCTGCAAACACACAAGAAGAGAAGATAAAATTTTGGATGCTAGGGCATGGGGGTTTGCCTTGGTCAAACCCATTTGTAGGTAATTAAACCAAAATGGAGAAATAAGACAATGAAGCATGTGGAAATGGAATTAATACCTTACCATGAAGATTTATCTTGAATTTTTGCAACAAAAGATGAAGATTCTGCCTTTGAATGTCTGAAAAATGTTATCTTAATGACTTGAAATGATAAAACCCTAGCTTGCTTGACTTGAGGGAGAAGATAAATGATGAATAATGAAATTGGCTATGAATTAGGGTTTAGAGGCTTGATTTTATAGGCAATCTACCTAAAATTACTATTAATTTGATCCCTAAGGCCGACATTGAAGAAAATTAAACTTAAAACTTAATTTTTCCCACTCAAAAGTCAAAAATGGCCTAAATGGGACTCATTTGCCACCCTAGGAAAATTAGTCCCACTTGGATGGGACTCATTCGCCCAAAGTGGCGAATAGGTCCCACACGGGCTATTTTTCTAGCTAGGATGTTGGGGAATGCATAAATTAGGTTTATATGATGATTTTGTCAGGTATTTGATTAATTGAAGCCTTGAGATGCACAATATGGGGAAATAGGGGCCTATTAATGATGATGTAAAGGTCAATTAGGGCTTGGGACACAAAATTCAATGTGAAAGTGTGATTAAATACACTTTACAACACTAAATGAGGTCCACATAGCCTAGTGTAGACACGTGAAATTAGCATTATGCACTTAATTAAATTCATATTCATCCACTCATTAAATAAATCAAGCTCACTAAATCCATTCATCAAATAAATCAGGTCTATTTAATTCAATCTCTAAGGATCGTCCATTTAAATTGAATAAATTAACTTTATTTAATTTAAGCCTACATTTCCTCATTTGATTAAAAAAATCAATTTTAATCACATCCTAACATTCCATCTTTGGATTAAATAAATCATCTCCTTCAAATTAATTAACCTTTATCTTGCATCATCCTTTTAATTAAATAAACCAAACTTTATTTAATTAAATCTCAAATTCATATTCCTCCTTTTTGATTTAAATAAATCCAAGTATTTAAGTCAAATGGGTCAAAATCACCTAACATCATCTAAGTTAATCTAATCCTGATTAATCTAATCTAATCACCCATCACATCCTCTAGCTTTTCCCACTTGCACAAATAAAGCATTTTAATTCATTTATTAAAATCCTCATTTTCCCTTGAAACAAGGCATCTTTGGAGAATACCTCAAGTTTGAATTTAAAAACAAGTTGACTTGTCCCTTCCAACATGGCAATAACTCTCCTCTTACATGTCCCCCACTTGGCATTTAAGTCTCTTTTTCTCCCTCCAACAAGCCAAATTTGAATTTGAAAAGGCCAACCAATCTCATTTATTGGCACATTGACCAAAACTTGCACATCCTCCAACCACTCACAAGGTTACAAGTGGCCCTTTCTTATTGGCCAAATCTTTATCCCACATTGCTCTCTTTTGGGCACTCTTAGCATTTGAGATTCTATAAATTATAGAAGGCTTATTCTTCAACAATCCATCCACAATCTTCATGCAAAGTTACTCTATTCAATTGAGAGCTAATTTTTCCCACTTCACTCCATCTTCAAAGAATTTAATCATTTAGCTTGTCAAGGATTGGGAAAGGGTCACTTTGCACAAGTGACACCAATCCACTATGGAATAGGTATAGATCATGCTTCTTTCATGTTTTCAATTAGTTTGCTTATAAGGCATGATGTATTAGTTCATAGGAGCACTTGTAGATGTGCATGGCTTGAACTAACCCATTGCTAATATGTGTTTGAGGTTTGAGTTGTTTGCAGATTTATAGTGCACACAAATGGTGCTAGAAGGAGGGCCCAAGGGCTATTACACTAATTTGCTGCACTATTTATTTTGAGCTAAAATTTATTATTGTAGTGGCATGACCATGGTTGTCTTGATAATCAAGAATCAATACAATCTATCGAATCAAGCACTCATAATGCACTTCCTTTTTAAATAATGTCTATTTGGATTCTAGATCTTTGTTCTTTTGGCTGTAGTTTATTTGTTCTGATATAAAACATTTCCTTTTTGTCAGTTCTTTTGATCTATTTTATTCATTCTGATATTCCTCTTTGATATTCATGCACTCAAATGATAAGTCAGAGTTTGCTAAGATAGGAGAATTCAAATGGATTCTCTAGTCTTGTCTTCATGCCCTCACTCATAAATCTGATGATTTTCCATGGGATAGGTAGTTAACAGTGAATTTTTGTAGAATAGCAGCATTACATTGAATCAATTGTACGACATAGCTACTCAAACCTATGCAAACATAAAAAAATTAGAAGTTTAAGAATCCATGGAGGCATACTAAATGCAACGCAAGCATTGTCATTTAATGCTTTCATCCACAACTTAAAGAAACAGAAAAAGCAATCTACATTTATCGAGGGAAGTCTACTTCACAGTTACTAGCTGATAATGGTGAAGGGTGAGAAGAGTCCATTAATGAATCATCGGTTAGAGGTAAGCATTAATGTAGAATGAATTTGCTCCTAAAAGATCTTGTATCTTGTATGAAGATGATAGAAACTGACATAATTCATCCTCGTTACTTTCTCACATATTGACTGTTAGAATATTAAACACGTCTTTATGTTGCATGGAATCTCCCATCGATGTTATCTTTGAAGAAAAGCCAAGTTTTCTTGATCAATATTGTTGATCAAATACTATTGCTCTCTGTAGATGTTGCACACCATACTTATTCAAAATCACGTCATGTGTATGCTGAGAAATTTTGTCATTATTGCCTAGCTCAATGCGTTTGTTTCTATACATTTTGAAGGTAGCTGAATTTGATGCTTTGATGTTAAATGCTCTGTAATGGAATGTCAGCTTACTGTGTTGTTGCGTATTAAAGCAAAATGCGTAGTCCATTGATTTTTATCTATGGTAGATATCATGTCAACTCTCTTCAAGACTGAAATTTTCTTCTTATCACTGATCCCTAAGTCCATCTCTAAATGTTTAGTCGCCATAGATATCCATTGCCTCACATACTTCTATGACAAACATTTGTCACTTTTAAGTATTTGTTTTAATTCTCCCCCTGCTTTTGCAATATGGTGTGGGTACCACTGAACTCATGTTGACCCCAACCAACAATTAATATCCAAATCCAAGTTTGCCTGTTCAAGTTCTGACTTAAGAAAATCATTTTCATTTGTAGAAGCATATGAGTTAACGTGCCCTTTATGCTTTGATAAATGTTCATACGTAGAGAGGACAATGTCAGTTTGAGATACACGTTGGAAAGGGAAAAAGGTACAGTTCTCCCAAAAACAAAAAGATTGCGGGCTGAGGAAATATTTAAACACCACTTGTTTAATGATCTTTGCATTGCCTAAAGTCGGCCAGGGCTACTAATTTATGTGGTGGGGTGTGAGGTCACGTTTGTGTCAAATAGCACACATTTACTAGCACGACCGCGTACTTGTCCAAGTTTTTTTTGAATCTAGTTGGTGGTTGAACATTGCCTGGTTGATTGATTGGTAGTTGATTGTAGTTAAGAAGATGTCTTTAAGACACTTAGGCTCCTTTCCTTCACCCGCGCGCTATTTCTTGTAAGGTCATTCGATCTTATAAGGGTACTTTATGTATTCTCTTTATTATGCACAAATCTACTTTTGAATGGGCTTTGAATATTCTCTTTATTACGTGTAGATATTATGGGCAAATATGCTTTTTAACACACTTTGTCTGTGCTACCACATTTTTTAAACATGTATACATAGGCATCTTGCCAAAAAGTTTACATACCTGTGCCTTGTCCTTTTGCGTACATACTTGTGCCTTGTCCTTATGCATTTCATGGATGACCATGCCCTGTTTCAAATGCCCCATCAAATATATGCTGGAAAAGGTTGAAAATTCGGCTTTACACCTACCAAAACACATTTCCTTGAATCTTCTTTTCTTTTTAAAGCTTTACACTTGACAGTTGCATTTTCTTTAAAGATTCAAAAGCCTTTCTATATGGCAGTTGTATTTGATCTTTTAGTAATATATGGCTTTCATAAATGATTTTAGTAATTGATTTGATTGGGTGCATTTTTATTCACTCATAATTCTCTCATACTATATCATTATACTTATTGATCCTATAATAAATGTCATAATTTTATATTATCATGTTTATTATGATAGTCAACATTTGAGATTAGGAGGGTGCTTTTGAAAGATGTATTCTTTATGGTTGATAAAATTTATGGGCTTGCAAAGTTTATCAGATCATTTTGATTATTTTGAAATAGTCAACATTTGAGATTAGGATGATGCTTTTGAAAGATGTATTCTTTATGGTTGATAAAATTTATGGGCTTTCAAAGTTTATCATATCATTTTGATTATTTTGAAATAGTCAACATTTGAGATTAGGATGATGCTTTTGAAAGATTTATTCTTTATGGTTGATTTATTGGCTCAATACCTTTAGTGATGTGGATTATGATAAGGGAAGGAATGGGTCTAGCAAGTGTGGTATCTTTTCAATGAAATCAATATCAAAGCATGATTCACTTATAAATCATCCTTTTACTATCATAATCATCCAAATATTTGTCCTTTCATTTGGGATCATGTTATTGTTTGAAGTTAATAATCAAGATGAGTTTAATATTTTGATCCTCACATGAGTGTCTTTTGTTTAATAGGAAAACGAAGGAAAACGAAGAAAAACAAAGGAAAAGTGATGAGCATTTCGTTGCACAAGGAGCTTGCAAGAGATCTTCAAAGGAACTTGGAGATAAATTGAGCATCAAACTTGAAACTCAAAAGTGTTTTTAATTCTTGGAGATTCCGTCTTATGCCTTAATTTTTTGTTTTAGGCTAACTCATTTGGTTTTGGGCTTTAAAATGAACATTTCAAAAGCTTTCAATTTTCATTGCAAAGATGTTAAAATAAACTTTAAGCAAATTGGCTAGATTTTGTTTGAGGGTAACAAGTGAATAAAACAACTTTCATATCTCATTTTGGTGCTTTAAAACAAACCAAAATCATTGCTTTGTGGACTTAAAACGAACATGTGCAACTTTGTTTTTGTGATTGCTTACTTAAACTAACATCATCGAAAAGGACGTATGCACTTCTCTCACGCTTTACAACGATCTTGAGAATCAAAAGGCCTTTCTTGTGACCTTAGGTTGAGATAAAGTAATCACCTCCACACTTCATTTTGGGTTTAAAATTAAACAAAACACTGCGAGTGTGAGTAAACCTATGCATGTATTCTCCCTTTGTTTCGAAAGAAGGTTGATTGAACTATGAATATGTTACCTTTTTCTATCTTAGAGGGCCACAGGAGAAAAGTACTCACCCAAAGAAACGACTCAACTTGTTCCTCCTGAAGCCAAGAGTATTTCGATTAGGGATATATAAATGTGGGTATTGGAATAAATTCCAATATCACACGGTTGACTCCGACAAGAAGGGCAACAATGGTCTCTCGCCATGCTGGGTCAACTCCTACAAACAGAAAGTCTGAATTACAACCCTTGTTTTAGAATCGCCAAATCCTTGATCTATTTGTTAGTACCCAAAACCTTGGTGGATTACAAACCCCATACACTACGGTCTTTAGTAGAAATGGAAGCATGCCTTAGAAGCAGGTGAGCTGATGCGCCCATGCCTCGTATAAGTGGGTGTCATGGAGAGGGATCCGATTAGGGTCAAGCATCCCAACCGTGCAGCTAAAGATAAGTGTAATTTGGACTTGTCCAAAATGGACTCAAAATATTGTCTTTCATATCCATAGGTGCTTATTCTTGAGATTACCAAGAATGCTTTGCTTGTTAGAAACATTTTAGAAACAAACATTTAACATCATCATCAAAATTTCAAACCTTTGAGTCAAATCCTGATTGACCAGATTCGTATTATTCTTACCTTCCAGGATTTCATCCCTTAGAGGTTTCTAAACACTTGGATTTACATCTCAATTTTCCTACTAAAGTTAAACAATAGGTAACCCTTTCCTTAATTTCATCAAAGTTTCGCATAATATACCTTGTGAAATGAGAAGAAGTTGAGACATTGGACATCTAGTTTGAAAACCTAATCAAGAAGTGTTTGTGGTAAAACAAAGTCATTAAGCAAAGATTAAAAACAATTGGACCCCACACATGTGTCTCCAATGATTTCACAGAAGATCAAGATCAAGAAACCAAAGGTAAAAGCCCTTAATCTGAAAGCCCATCAAAAGCGTCTCTCAACGCTATACGAATTCAGATGAAGATTGATTTTTAACTTTTATAGAAAGGCTTCAAGAAACAATCCTGGTTTGTACTTGTTCTATTACTATCAAAACCCAAATATTTTTAGAGAGTTTGAACATCTTGTTTAGAGAAAAGCTTGTTCGTCAAAACTAAGGTCTAGTAAACAAGTGTCTTTTTAGGTACATCCTAGGATCAAAATCAAACCTTCATCCATCTTTGAACATCAAAACCAAAATCATCTCATCAACAACTCTTCAAAAATCTTCAAAAAATCCTTTATGTTAAAACTTTGGGAAAATCATTTGAAATCAATCCAAAATCACTTTGTTTGATTAAATGTGTGTAGATACATCCTTCTCCACATATTTGATCAAATTATCAAAACTTGTGAACAAATTCATCCTTTGATAACATCCAACATCTTGGGATTTAGGAGTTCATTATCAATATCATCTTGTTTGGATAGGAGTGTTTAGATGAATCCTTCTTCTCACACCTAGACAAATTATCATCTTGTGAACGATTTAACTCTAGGACAACATCCAACCTCTTAGAGTTTATGAGTCCCCCAAAATTTGAATCTGAAACAAATCAATCCTAAACACCCATCTTGCATCCATATCATTATCACCCTTTGATCCTTAAATCATCCTAAAATTTCTCTTTTGTACTTAAAGATAGATCAATCCAAAGAATTAGAGAATTCACCTTCCGCATTCTAGAAGATTGACCCCTATTTTATGGTGCAAACTAGATCACAACACAAGAGGAACATGGAAGCCAACAAAGAAACATCTACTTCGAGTGACTTAAGTCAAACCGCTCTTGAAATGAATCCCATTGGGTCTGGCAGTCTCACAGTTAACCTTCCTCCATTTTCGCAAGACCATCAGGAGGAAGGTGTCCAAATGGAGGATCTTACCAATAATCCCTTTGGAATGTAACATGAGGAAATCATTGAAATAATTCAAAATCCGGAGAACCATAAGATTATCAACATCATGATGAGAATCAATCCCTCACTATACATGCTCAAATTAGCAAAGAAAGGGGCTAAAATCCCCTCTGATTACGATGTGAGCACTATTGTGGAACCATCTTTTGGAGTCATGCCTCCAATCTCATCTACCATCCCCATCTCATCTAGCCCCTCATTTCAAAGCATCACTCAAAACATCCCACAAATCACATAATCCATTGCCCCAACGCAACTCATTGTTAACAAAGGAAGTGCATTTCTCAATGCATTGCAAACACATCCTCTCGTAAACAATTAGGACTTGGACACAAACACCATCTTGGGACAAACCATACCCATAAATCCATTGCATACATATGTCCCTCTCACCTTTCATGATCCAAACAATCCATCATCATCATCATTCCGCACAACACCCCAAACCTCTCTCCCCATAACCTCACAAGGAGAGGGTGACATGTTCGGACCAGGGGCATTTTAACACTGTACACCATTTCCTCAGGAGATCACATCTCTCATGTTTGCACCACTTCCGCCATTACCACCATCATCCACACCACTTCTTGGATTAGGGCTTCCCCCTTTACCAAATATTAATATCAACCAAAATCAAACCAACATCCCAAACATCAATAAGAGCATCACACTAAACTCTCAAAACTTGTCATCGACATTGCAACAACAAATGATAGCTATGCAAATCACCACATCATCAACCACCCCCCTAACATCTCAAAGCATGGTCTCTCAAGGACCAACCACATCGATCGCACCATCTACCAATCGAATCCCAATCACCAACACGATGATGCCTCTCACCACCACAACGAGCACCATTCCAAATCCACCTCCACCTCCACCACCATTGAGCTCCAATATATCAAGCCAATACAGTATGGCGTTGCAAGCCGCTCAACAAGCTGCTTATCAAAAGGCATTTCTGCAAGTACAAAAACAACAAGTCATGCAATTAGCTACTTAGCAAGCCGCACAATTAGCTGCTCAACAAGCCGCTCAAGTGGTGCAAGATGCTCAAGCTTCCCAAATCGCACAGCAAGCGTAGTAGGCTGCACAAGCCCAAGCCTTACTGTAACAACAACAACAATAAGCCGCTCAAGCAGCTCAAGCTGCACAAGCACAAGCTGAAGCGCAAGCTGAAGCTCAAGCACATGCTCAAGCCAAAGCCCAATATCAAGCACAACAAGCACAAACACAAGCACAATATCTTGCACAACAACATGCAACACAACAACAAGCATATTAGCAAGCGCTAAAGCAATATCCAGAACAACAGGAAGCAACTCAATTAGCAGCTCAACAACAAGCACAACAACAAGCTCAACAACATGCACTAATAGCACAACTGCAACAAGAACAAGAACAAGCATTGTTGCAAGCATACGTGGCTCAACAAAATATGCAAAAATCATCCAATCCACCCATCCCACCAACAAATGAACCACCTTAGAACACTTTCATCCTACCCCCTGATCTGCAAAATGATGTGACAACACAAATCAGGTTGCTCTTGCAACAAGTGATTGACCTTCAATCAGGGCGAACCACGAAAACACCTAGCAACTTGTGCCCTTATCCGTTCGATAGAAGCCTTGTAATGAAACCATTCCTGAAGGGATTCGAGATCCCTAAATTTGATAAGTACTATGGGACGGGAAACCGTAAAGATTATATCAGGGAATTCTAGGTTCATTGCATGGAAGTCGCGTATGACGATACCAATCTGATGCGGCTATTTCGTAGGAGTTTGGTTGGCCACACCATGGAATGGTTCTCTCGCCTACCTACATGCATCAAGACATTTCAAGAAATCATATACGCATTCATCAAAAACTATGCATGTAATATCGCCATGGATGTTAGTCTAGAGGAGCTCTCAGCTTTGAAACAAGGTAAGGGGTATGTGCAGGATCATGATGGGCCAAAAAGTGGTGATATGATGGGTATGTAGGGGTTGACAACTTTTTTCACCCAAAAACTGATGAAACAAAAAGGGTTTTAAAGGAGACTCCGAAGCTTCCAACAATATAAATTCATGCCTTTACTTTGAATCTTAATAAAATATTATTATTCATTTCTATTTGAATTATGACTAAAGTCCCCGATTGATAGGTTGATTTCGAGAAACATCTATAACTTTCAAAATGGTATCACATTTTATGAATCAAACATGCATCACATTTTATGCTTTCAGATACTATAGGATTAAAAAAGAAAAATAGAATTTCATGAAGTTTTGACCAAGTTAAGGTGGTCAGGTGATACGAAGCTTTTTATTTTTTAAATTGTAATAAAAAAATCCATAATTAATTATTTACCGAAAAAAATTGCAAAAAAATATGCATCACATCTGACATGAGTCCTCTACCTATATCTAAAATCTTATAAAAAATATTATCATTTTATTATGGTTAGGGTGGTTAGACAAACACCCACTTATTTTTTCCTGAAATTTAAGTACTCATCGCATTGAAATTTTAACTTCTCACCAAATAGGATTTAAAACCCTAGTAGTTTAGAAACTACATTCAATTTGCTACAAATTCTATTCTTACATACTTTTGAAATAATATAGATAACTTATTCAAATTTTTACGTCAAGTTTCCTAACTTTGATTTTTCTAATTTTTTTGCCACTTAAGGGCCTATTTTTTCCATGATGATCCTGCACATACCCCAAGAATGAATCATTCGCTTCATTCCTACAATGATCCAATCCAAGGCCAATTGGAGCAAATGGGTCATGCCCGAGGAACAACAAGTGTGCACTATCATATCCAACCTTGATGGCCTCTTGGCATTCCATCTCAAGGTCCAAGGGATCACCACGTACTACCAGTTGATTTCCAAGGCACTCAACATTGAACGAGCCCTTATGACACAACCTGGAGGATCAACTTCATATCTTGAACAATATAATAATCGCCCACCCACCAATTACAATGACAAACCTCGCACATGGGCAAGAAACAAAAATATTATGAACGATGGTGTTGTTGATGCCAAAGTTGTCATTAGTGCCCCTCGAAAAAACACACTCGCACCGCAACAAAAAAACCAAAACCATCACCAAAACAACCATCAAGCGAACACAACACATCAAACAAACAATCAAGCGATCAATAACGTCAATGATCAAATGGGACCGCCCCAGCGAAACAAGAATTCTGTCAAGCGAAAGTACACCGCTCTCAGGGAACCACTTGAAGCTATCATGAAGAAACTGATAAACGAAAACCTTATCAAGATTCCCACCTACGAGAACTACTGAGAACCATACGCTAAACCTCCTTGGTACAATGAAAATAATCTCTGCAAATTCCACAAAATCAAAGGGCACACCACTAATAATTGCATGAGGTTAAAGAACATAGTCCAAGACCTCATTGATCAAAGGATCATAAATGTGGAACAACCAACAAGAAACCAAAACCTCAAAATATACATGAATCTGATGCCTAACCATAACAATAAAGGGAACAATAACACTGATAAGGGGAAAGTCACCTTCAAAAACATGAATCATGTGTATGAAATTGTTGCTGCCTCCCTAGATGAATACTACACAATAATCACTATCAAAGGAGATCAAGCCGATTGTGGAGTCACCACAAGAGGCAGAAAAGTTACTATCGCAGGATCATCTCAGCCAAACAAAACTTTCATATCCAATTCAAAATCCATTCCCAATGGTTACAATGTCCTTGATCAGCTAAAAAGAATGCCAAAACAAATCTCCATCATGGAGTTATTAAAAATATCATCCACCCACAAGAAAATCCTTGAGGAAGCATTCATCCACTGTCCCCACAAATCTTGATGCAGAACAATTCCAAGCTATGGTCGGAAACATCATCACCCCAAACCTCCTTACATTCTCTGATTAGGATTTTCCAGCTCAACCATCTCATAACTGTGCACTCCATTTAGAGGTCCTAGTGCAGAAAAGTAAAGTCAAGCGAGTCTTGGTGGATGGAGGTGCAGGCTTGAATATTTATTCCCTCAAGCTCATTAAGCAGTTAAAAATCTCAGAGGATTCCATCGACAAAGGAAAAGGTATTACAATAAGAGCATATGATGATCAGGAAAGAGTGTCCCAAGGCACAATCAAAATCCCTATTCAAGTAGGGCCAACTATCATGGAAACCACCTGTTAGGTCCTGGACCTTGACTTGCCTTATAACATTCTCCTAGAACATCCATAGATTCATGCAATGCAAGTAGTAGCATCAAATTTCCATCAATGTGTCAAATTCACATATGAAGGACAAGAGGTCACCATCCATGGAGATCTTGAACCATTCTCCTACTGCAAGAATCTTGAGGAAAAATACTACAAAATCCCTTAAGTGCCTAAAAATGATGAAGGCCCATCAACACCGTACATTGATCCAACCACCCTCGCTTCCACTTCTACAACAGAGACACCCACCACTCCCACCATCCCCACCATCTCTGATATCAAAGTCATCATCCAGGATAATGGTTGCAGAAACTACATGATTCCCAAAAATGATTTTGTGGTAGGAGAGTTACCACAATCTCCCAGATCATGAGGACGTTTGCAATCAAATGAAGCCTCCACATTTCAAACATCCCCTGAAGAATATCCCAACTTCAGAAGTTGGGGAGATCTCAGACGAGAAGTCATACAGGAGGACCCATCTCATCTCCTATATCAAGATAGTAGACCAACAACCAATCTACCAATGGATGACAGAAGCAAAGGTTTGCAAATGATGCTCGCAATGGGCTATGACAGAAACCAGAGACTTGGGAAAAATGACAACAGGCTTATAATATATATCATTCCGGAGATGCGAATGAGAAATCTTGGCCTTAGATGTACCCCTTTGAGTATAACCATATGTGGCCGAAGTCCTCCAGTTAGAAAGGCCAATAATCCTCCTTAGCTATTCGCAGCCGAACTTCGCTTACCCGTATCTACAGGTTGAGTCATAGACAACTTCACATTTGACATAACTAACGTCTGTAGTAGTAGTGATGACAAGGATCCCATAACCAACCTACCTAGGCTCTTTGAGGATACCACCCTTCTCATGATTAGTACCTTATCCTTTGAGTCAGACCATCAAAATCATGAAATCTTCCTAGTTTACCCCCAACTCATCGATTATGACCAACGAGGACCACCAGTTCTTGACACATTCGAAAATGATGAGGTGCTCTAAGAATTCATGGGACTACGAGATAATATTCTGTGTGGGGATAACAAAGCATGATTCATCATTGAGCTAGATACACAGGTCTATTATGGGGAAACAATTGAATCCCTCAGTCTCAAAAGTGAGAAATTAAGAATAATATCTAAGTCCTTGAGTGAAAAGCACATTGTGGCACTCTCTAACATGAAAAAAGTAAAAAGAAAGGACACATCCAATGGTGAAAACCTCTCTTAGGCACCTGAGGATGGGGGATTCAATCTTCCTTTCAGAGCTCTTCATCAAGAAAAATCAGCAGTCCTAGCAGAAAAGTGCAATCCAGTTAATCTAGGAACAGAGGAAACCCCACACATCACATTATATGAGGACTCATTATTGTCAGAAGAACAAGAACTCCTAGCAACCTTCTTGAGAGAGATACAAGTTAACTTCACATGGAGCTATGCAGACATGCCAGGGCTCGATCTAGAAATTGTAGTTCATCACCTAGCAGTATACTATGAAGCAAAGCCCGCTAGATAAAAGCTAAAGAAAATGCACCCACAGATCACCCTGCTAGTCAAAATGGAACTAAAGAAGCTATTGGATGCAGGATTCATTCGACCAATAGATTATCCAGAATGGGTGTCAAACTTGGTTCCTGTCTCAAAACCCGATGGGGGCATCCGAATCTGCACAGATTTCAGGGACTTAAACAAAGCATGTCCAAAAGATGATTTCTCATTGCCCAAAATTGACATGATTGTAGACATGACGACATGACAAAAAAATCTTTCCTTGATGGATGGTTTCTCGGGATACAACCAAATAATGATTGCTAAAGAAGACCAACACAAAACGACCTTCACTTGTCCATGGGGGACTTACTACTGGAATATGATGCCATTCGGCTTGAAGAATGCAGGAGCAACATACCAAAGAGCCATGACGTTAATCTTCCATGACATGATTCATAAAACTATCGAAGATTATGTCGATGACATACTAGCCAAATCTAGAAAGAGGAAGGATCACATAGCAACTTTGAGTACTATTTTCGACATGCTGGAGGAATGCCATGTCTGATTAAATCCAAAGAAGTGCGTCTTCGGTGTACAATCAGGAAAGTTGCTAGAATACATAGTGTCAATGAGAGGTATTGAGGTAGATCCAACAAAAGTAAAAGAAATCCTTGAGATGGAGGCACCCAAAACATTAAAACAATTGAGAGGTCTCCAAGGCAGGCTTCAATCCATCTGAAGGTTCATAGCACAGCTAGCAGATAAAAATAATCCATATTCTCACCTACTTCACAAGGGAGTAGCGTACAAATGGGATAAAAAGTGTGAAGAAGCCTTCAATAGGATAAAAGAATATCTACTTACACCACCAGTCATAATGCCACCAATCCTAAGAAAGCCATTAATTCTCTATGTGTCAGCAACAATAGCAGCCCTTGGAGCTCTCCTAGCTCAACACGATGAAAACGGGACATAAAGGGCCATCTATTATATCAGCAGAACAATGGTTGGGCATGAGTTAAATTACTCATTCATCGAGAAAGCATGTCTAGCAGTAGTGTTTGCGTCACAAAAATTTAGACATTACATGTTGGCGCACAAAGTCAAACTCATTGCCAAAATTGACCCTCTCAAGTACTTACTATTAAAGGAAATGCTCACTAGAAGAATGGCCAAATGGGTCATGATACTATCAGATTATGAAATTGAATACATGGAGCGAAAAACAATTAAAGGCCAAGTCATCACAGATTAGCTTGTAGAAGCACCAATCTATTTAGAGAATCCTCTCATCTCAGAGTTTTGAGATGAATCCATCTTCAATCTCAACATAGCTGACCAATGGAAACTTTACTTTGATGGCTCATACATGTAACATGGATTAGGAGCCGGTGTCTTCTTTATCACCCCACAAGGGGACTACATACCAAGGTCTTATAAATTGGCATTCCCTTGTACCAACAACATTGTAGAATACGAGGCTTTAACCATAGGTCTCAGAGTAGTAGTGCAGTGGCACATCATGGCCCTCAGAGTATATGTAGACTCTCAACTGATAATAAACCAAGTGAACGGTGAGTACCAGACTAAGGATGATAAGCTCACTCCATAAAAGAAACTGGTGGAGACTCTCAAGGAATTCTTTATCGAGATCACATTTGAGCAAATACCTAGAGCCAACAACAGAGCAGCAGACGCCATGGCAACGATTGGATCCTTACTGGACATCTCTCATAATATCCCAAAATATGAATTCTTGGTAGAGCAACTTCTCGTTCCTGCATTTGAGGTACCAAAATTGAAATTTGTGTGCGAAATCATTGGTCCTCGTGATCCCTGGTACCATGAAATTATTACCTACCTCTGAATAGGCATCATACATGCTGACTTACCTTCAACCTTAAAATGAACCTTTGTCAAAAAGGAATCCTGATTCGTCATCCTAGGAGATACCTTGTATCGTAGGAGCATAGAAGGAACCTTATTATGTTGTTTAAACGCTGAGGAGGAATTGACTGCTTTAACTGAAGTACATAACGGTATATGTGGTTCACACTCGAGTGGAATGACCCTAGTTAAGAAATTGCTGAGGATGGGGTATTATTGGCCTACAATGGAAAGAGAGGCACATGACTACGTCAGAAGGTGTCTACAATGTCAGCAACATGGGGACCTCATCCATGCTCCAGCTCAAGAACTTCATCCCATCATCACACCATGGCCCTTTTCGCAATGGGGACTCATCTCATTGGAAAAATCACTCCCACTTCATCTAATGGCCACAAGTTCATCATAACCGCCACTGAGTACTTTACCAAGTGGGTGGAAGCCATACCCATGACGTATATAACCAGGAAGCAGATATCAAAGTTCATCCTAAACTATCTCATTTTCCGCTATGGTGTCCCACAAGCCATTATCTTAGATAATGGAACACCATTCAAGAATCAGGATGTCCGTGACTTGTGTGAAAAATTCAAAATCCAACATCACTTCTCCACCCCATACTATCCCCAAGGCAATGGCCAAGTAAAAGCCACAAATAAAACCATTTTAAAGATCCTCAAGAAAAGTCAATGACGAAAGCTGTGACTGCATTTGCAGCTCAATCCTTACCCTTCCTGGCCTTCCATCATCTCAAGATCCACACACCTATCGGTGCCACCTCTCCTCCTTGGTCTAATGGATCGGCGATTCCCCCCATTGAGATCGCTCTCGTCACTAAGAATATCATTGCAAAACCTCATCATGGATGAAGAGTACCGAGTATCAAGATTGAATGAGCTGGAGCTACTGGATGAGTGGTGTATAGACACTTTAAATCATTTGCAAGTCTATCAAAATAGACTCAAGAGGAGCTATAACAAGAAAATTAGAAGCAAAAATTTCCAAGTTGGAGAACTGGTACTAAAGGAGAATCAAAAGAACATCCCAAATCCAAACAAAAAAGGAAAATTTGAACCCAACTGGTTGGGACCATTTGTTATCACAATGAGCTATAAGTTAGGGGCATATCAGTTATCAACACCCAAAGGGGAACCTCTGCAAGAGCCCATGAACAACTCTCATCTCAAAATTTTTTATGCCTAATCTTTTAAGGTATAGAACCAAAAAATCAGAAAATGTCCTAAAAAAATGGTTACCTTGGCGAAAACCTGACAAACAGGTGTCTTGGTGACAACAAAAAAAAATCAAAAAATAAAAAAATCTAAAAAAATTAGAAAAAGGATTAAAAACAGTAAAGAAAAATTGTCCTCTGAACAGAAACCACTTAGGTGGCACTTTGGACAAGTACCTTAGTGAAAACCTGGCAAATAGGTGCCTTGTGTAAATAAGCACTTTCCATCCACTAGGATCTCTATGACTTGTTATGCATCATCCATCCATTATGTTTCCATCATCCATCACATTTTGAATCTTCATCCATCCGCTCCATCCACCGCATCCGCTGCATAGCTTGATCCTGTGTTGAGTATCCTTGAAGTCCCTCTAGTACTACTTTCGACCCATCCTCAAAGGTCGGTTTGTCACACTTTATTGGAGTAGTCTATTGCATCACAGTGGGGGCATGTTCTTATCGGTCAGTTAGTGTAATATATTCTTGAAGTCCTAAAATCGGAAAATCCAAAAACATTGAAAAATAAAAAAATCTAAAAACATTCATAAAACCAAAAAAATCCCAAAAACATATCAAAACCCAAAAATAGGTCAAAAAGTCAAAAGGTCAAAAATAGAGTCATCTTGTCGAACTATGGGTCTCTGAGCCTTGAACGTAAGCAAGGTTGATCTTTGATCTTCCCTCTCGAGACACTTAAAATTTGATCCTTTAGGAGTTCGTCATAATAAGCTGACATTTTCGTCATGTATATCTTCATTTGTAAAATGGTCAAGTCGTCGATCCAAACTTCGTGAGATGCTGCGTGTATAAGCGTAAGAGGCAAGGCTAATCTATTGATCAGCCCCTGAGGCCCCTAGGATAGGTCCTTAGGTTAGTCTCCTGGTCAAAGTCTCAGTAAATCCCAAAACATTCAAAAATAAAAAATCAAAACATTTGAAAATCTAAAAAAATACCAAAAACAGCCTCAAAACATTGCAAAACTCCAAAAACATCCAAATATTTGAAAAAATCCATCCCATCCATCTCATTTCGCTTACACCTCGCACAACATCACTCATAATAAACAATCGCTATCCTCAACGCTTGGTAAACAATTGGAAACAAGTCTAGTAAAAGGTGCGAAAACTCAAAAACGCCGAAATCTCGTGTCTAAGTCGTAAGATAAAAAAATTGGTCAACTCTTGTGTCAATAGCCTCTCATCCAATCAATCGCATTTCAATCATCTGATAACATCATGTCCTAGGATGTATCCTTCCTACAATGGACATTATTTATCAGAAAAAACACTTTGGATAAATGGAAATAACGTGTCACCATCCACTAACATGTCCTAGGATGTATCCTTATTACAATGGACATTATCTGGCAATAGTTTCGCTCTATCCTTAAAAACACATTTCCTTTGGTTAGTGGTATTGAAGAACATCAACTGTTTGTTTATTTTATCTTTGTCTTTTGACTTATCTCTTTGCACTCATTCCAATAACCTCTCGATGATGTCCAAACAAATGGATTTAGAGAGATAGGAATGGGGCAACGATCATTATCATTTGTCTGCTATGCTTGTTGGACATTCTTGTAAAATAACTTGGCGAATACTTGCTTTGTTAGATATGTATGGAGGGTTTTTTGGGCAGCTTGTTGATTATTGCATTGATAGGTTATACCTTTCCGTGTTTTGGTCCGAGATGTTTGAAACTTCTAAAGTGCATCCTAGTAAGGTTTCCATATGATAGGTGTGAACAAGAATTCTCCTATCTATTTGTCGAGTCAAAGTCAATCATACTAAGTGCAACGCCATCCTGGTTCTTTATACTTTGATGCATCATGCTTATGTGTGTTATCAAACATAAGGTAAGTGACCCTTTTAAAATCCCAATTCTTGATAAGCAAATCATCCATTTCTCACCATCATCTCTCATAAAGTTGGCTTGTTGGATCCTCTTGTCATCACCTAATTTTTTCTTTTCCGCACTAACACCACATCATGAATAGTTAATCATCATCACCAGTGCATCCATCCTGCATCCACAAACCATCAACATTCTGCATATCATCTCACATGCATGTTCATCATCATAATATAGATATGTTAGTCTAAGCATCTCATAAAATCATACATTTGCACAATCAGATAGGCATCATCACATCATCCATCTCACATGCATTACATCATCATTTTAAGTTGTTTAAGATAATATAGATTGGTTATTCTAAACATCTTAAAATCATCTCATTGCATCATCATCATAACCATCCATTTTGAACCTCTTTATTACGAGATCGAACCTCAAATTGAATCTTTTCGCTCGATCTCTTGAGGGGGAAATGTACTAGTGTACTTGTTGGGGCATCCGAAAAATGAGATTTTTTTTGAATTTTGATCATGGCAAGTTTATTCTTTGAACCAATGCAACAAGTACATTGCTTCAAGGGGGAAAATGTAGACACGTGAAATTACCATAATGCACTTAATTAAATTCATATTCATCCACTCATTAAATAAATCAAGCTCACTAAATCCATTCATCAAATAAATCAGGTCTATTTAATTCAATCTCTAAGGATCGTCCATTTAAATTGAATAAATTAACTTTATTTAATTTAATCCTATCATTTCCTCATTTGATTAAAAAAATCAATTTTAATCACATCCTAACATTCCATCTTTGGATTAAATAAATCATCTCATAGATTCATCTCCTTCAAATTAATTAACCTTTATCTTGCATCATCCTTTTAATTAAATAAACCAAACTTTATTTAATTAAATCTCAAATTCATATTCCTCCTTTTTGATTTAAATAAATCCAAGTATTTAAGTCAAATGGGTCAAAATCACCTAACATCATCTAAGTTAATCTAATCCTGATTAATCTAATCTAATCACCCATCACATCCTCTAGCTTTTCCCACTTGCACAAATAAAGCATTTTAATTCATTTATTAAAATCCTCATTTTCCCTTGAAACAAGGCATCTTTGGAGAATATTCCTCAAGTTTGAATTTGAAAACAAGTTGACTTGTACCTTCCAACATGGCAATAACTCCCCTCTTACATGTCCCCCACTTGGCATTTAAGTCTCTTTTTCTCCCTCCAACAAGTCAAATTTGAATTTGAAAAGGCCATCCAATCTCATTTATTGGCACATTGACCAAAACTTGCACATCCTCCAACCACTCACAAGGTTACAAGTGGCTCTTTCTTATTGGCCAAATCTTTATCCCACATTGCTCTCTTTTGGGCACTCTTAGCATTTGAGATTCTATAAATAGAAGGCTTATTCTTCAACAATCCATCCACAATCTTCATGCAAAGTTACTCTATTCAATTGAGAGCTAATTTTTCCCACTTCACTCCATCTTCAAAGAATTTTATCATTTAGCTTGTCAAGGATTGCCAAAGGGTCACTTTGCACAAGTGACACCAATCCACCATGGAATAGGTATATATCATGCTTCTTTCATGTTTTCAACTAGTTTTCTTATAAGGCATGATGTATTATTTCATAGGAGCACTTGTAGATGTGCATGGCTTGAACTAACCCATTGCTAATATGTGTTTGAGGTTTGAGTTGTTTGCAAATTTATAGTGCACACCTAGAAAGGCACAACATCCAATGTGAATGTGTAAGACACATTACAACACTAGATTAAAGTTAAACTTAGTTCACAAGCCTTCTAGATTGATGTAAAATTTCTATTAAATAAATTTTATAATGTTGAATTAAGGGAAAAATGGGTTCATTAAGTCTAGAGAAGTGTGAAAGTCTTTTTCAACACTTTACAACGCCTTTTCAAAAAAAAATTAGATGCATTTGCAAGGGTTCAAGACCTAGTGTGGATGTGTAAAACACCTCACAACACTGAATCAAGGCCTCACTAAGTCCAATTTATCATCAATTATTCCCAAATAAAGCAAGAAATATTTTTTTCTATGGTACACCTCCTGCTGCAGTAAAAAAATCATGTAGTCATCTGTCATCAAGAGCTGAGGTTGTCTGCTCAATCAAATTCTATTACTAGCACCTTTGTATTTTTTTGATGGATAGTGTGCATAGGCAACTTGAGGAATTTGCTGATGTGAGACACTATTTTTGTTTTTTGTGTCTGCTCCAATTGTGAGACAATGTTCTCCTCCACCTGAATGTCCACTTCCTTAGAGTCCTTAGTGAAATTTGCATTTCCTTTGAAATCTGAAGTGCCACAACCAGCATAGTAATGCATAATTTCAAGTAGGTCAATTGCAAATGGTGGTGTTGGGAAACTAAAAGTACACTACTCTTCTTGGAGATGTAAATCAATACCTAGATTCATTGCTCCCTCCACCAATTAGGATGGTTGGCTATGCTGCGATGGAAGACTCAAAATATCATCTAATTGGTCAACCAGGCTATCCACCATGGGAGTAGTTTATTGATCACCCACCAGGGTATGTGTAGGATCATGATGGACCAAAAAGTGGCAATATGATGGGTATGTGTAGGGTATGTGGTTGAAAACTTTTTTTTACCCAAAATTGATGAAACGAAAAGGGTTTTTAAATGAGATTCGAGCAGCTTTCCACCAATATAAATTATACTTTTCTTTGAATTTAATAATTAATTATTATTCATTTTCTATTTGAATTACGACTAAAGTCTTGATTGATAGGCTGATTGAAAACATCTATAGATTTCAAACGGTGTCACATTTTTTGAATTTGAAACACATGTGTCACATACTATAGGATTAAAAAAAACATTGAATTTCATGAAGTTTTGACCAAGTTAAGGTGGTCATACATACGAGTTTTAATATTTTTTAAAAGTTGTAATAAAAAATTCATAATTAATTATTTACTTGGAAAAAAATTACAAAAAAATATGAATCACATCGGGACATGAGCCCTCTACTTATATCTAAAATATTATAAAAAATATTATCAATTTATTGTGGTTAGGGTGGTCTAACAAACACCTACTTATTTTTCCCAGAAATTTAAGTACTCTGCATTGAAATTTCAAATTTTCACCAAATAGATTTTTTTTAAAAAACCTAGTAGTTTAGAAACTACATTCAAGTTTCTGATTCTATTCTTACATATTTTTGAAATAATATAGATAACTTATTCAAATTTTTATGTCAAGTTGCCGAACTTTGAATTTTCTAAAATTTTCACCACTTAAGGGCCTGTTTTTTCCATGATGATCCTACACATACCCACCACTTGTGCAACTGAATTAGTAGGACTATTATGAGGAGAATTTGGTATATGTTCCTCTACCTATGATTCTGTTGTAGATTGTAATGTCCATCTAGAAGAGTGGAAAATAATGTTTGTACAACATCGTCTCTTGCCACAACTTCTGAAAGGCTAAGGATGTTCTACACTGTAGAAGCATCCTCACCTATGTTGACCTCAAATGTGTCGCTGAGACACATGTCATCCATGAGTGCATCCAGAATGAGTGGCCATATCCCGGTCCCTCTAAATCCTACTTTGTTATCAATTGTCAAAAGCTCTTAATAGTGCTTTTCTACCTAGCTCTGCAAGTTTTGTTCTCTTGATTTCAAGGTTTGGATACCTTGCCAACCATGATGTATGTTATAATTTAAAGTATGATTTGAAAGGAGAAAACACACTCAAATCTAACTGTTGTAGATTATGTGAGGTGTGTGTTGGTAATTTTAGTAAATCTATACCCAACTCTCTTGCTTGTTGGATGGTTGTGAGCATGACATGGCTTCTGTGCCCATAAAAAAATAGCAATAGCTATTGGTAGGTGATGTGCACCACCTAGAAATAAGCGTGTATAGTCGGACAACCATTCCATAAACAACTCCCTGGTCATCCATGCATGCAGCTGGGATTCCATGCAAGTAGATGGTTCATAGTTTACAATGTAATTGTTTAAGTGATTTTTACCCTTAAATAAGTAAAACCCTAGAATGCTCTGCTTAACACAACATAGAATAGTTATCCATTCACAACTCTTTGGACTAATGTAAGACATGTTATTGCTACCTTTTTCAGCTAGCACCTTCATGGCCCCATTTCTGCTTGCCTGGATACCAGTTTCATTGTAGTTCCAAATGTGATGAGGACCATATGGATGTGAATCATACGCTGCAGACAATGTCTTGTAGAAAGCTTCTACAACAACAAGTCTAAGGTTTAGTGCCCTATCTTTTTCTAGGCCTTCAACTGTCTACAACATCAATTTTGGATGTCGATTCTTGAAACCTATCCACCAAAACTTCCCTAGGAGCCCAAATGTTCTTGAAAGGTTTTGGTCTATTTTCATAAATTTGGGAAACCTCTTCCTTAATATTGACAATCTTAAGGCCATGGCCTATATCAACCATTTCTATGCACCACTCCATAATCAAAAGTTCTCCCTATTCAGTGAGGACTATTGGAGGACCTTTCTTAGACATTGTTAGGCCGCGTAACCATTTGGAGAGTGTGGCTTTGGGATTTTCCACTTTTTTGAATCTCCCCTTATTGGCATGTTGTTCTCCTCTACATCATGGAGTGCTCCTATCATGTCCTCTGATGACCACAACCATTGTTTCATTGTTAGGTCTTTTGTGGTCTTCGAGGTGTAGAATCCTCCACTACTGGTGCAACAGAATTGCTGTCAACATGAATTGGAGGATCTACTTCTAGGGGAAATATAACCCCTCTTTTGTGGGAGGGATTTGTGGCTCTTTTCTTTCTTTTTGTTGCAATATGGGTCACCATTCCATTATCCCTAGTCATCTACACCATATAAATACAATCCAAATTGAGAAGGAAAAAAAGAATATATTTAGTTCTTTTGACAATAATAGGAAGGAATTTTCATATTGAATGACTGTTTTATTTGTGTAAGATGATAGCGATGCTTGAACTAAAGATTAATTAGTTTGTGTATGCGTTTTATTTTTAGTTTGTTGCAAATTAACATTCAAAAATACTATCAATAGTTCACAAACATAGCAATACATATATATAGATCAAGGCTATTAATATATGATTGTAAGCCAAAAAAAAAGTGAGTGGAACAATTTCATTGTGATCAACATTGGAATTCTCAAGCATATACATAAGACACATTTACTCTCACCACAAACCGTGAACTGTAACTATTAACCTATGACTCCACTGAAGGAAAACAAAACAAGGGGATGAATAACAGCGAAGAATTTAATGAATCTCCTATCTAATATGCATGTACAGTCTAACTATATAAAAATATCCATGAACTACAAACTCAGAAGTACAAGGGAAACACAACTGTAAATCTATGAGTAAAATGCAAATCTATGAGTAAACTACAATATGAAATAATGGAAACACAATTTTAAATCTATGAGTAAACTATAGTATGAAATAGGGGAATCACACTTACATTTTATACAAGGGAAACCCAACTGTAAATATATGTGTAAAATTCAATACAAAACAAGGGAACCACACTTGGATTGTATAGAAGGGATAGACAACTGATAATCTATGACTATAATGAAGGAAAAAATAAATTAAAAGGGATGAAAAATAGTAAGAGTTTATCAAATCTCATATCTCATAGGCATGTACACTATGTACGTGCATACTCACGCACAATAAATTGGGAACTACACTTACACTGTAAACAAGGGAAACACACTTGATAACATATGACTATAATGAAGGAAAAAATAAATGAAGATGGATGAAAAAAAATAAGAAAGAGTTTAACAAATCTCATATATCATAGGAATGTACAACATACACATACTCACGCAAAGCAAAGTGGGAACTCCACTACTTCGTAAACAAGTGAAACACACCTGATAACATATGACTATAATGAAGGACAAAATGAATGAAAATGGATGAAAAATAGAAAGTAAGAGCTTAATAACAAATCTTATATCTCTTAGGCATGTACATTATACACATACTCATACATAGTAAATTGGGAACTACAATTACATTGTAAACAAGTGAAACACACTTGTCAATGCATGGCTCTATTGTAGCACAATATAAGGAAAAGGGATGAAAAATAGTAACTTGTCAGAGCTTAAAAAATATCGTATCTTAAAGGAATGTACAACATACACATACTCACGCACAACAAATTGTGAACTAAACTTACATTTTATAGAAGGGAAACACATCTAGATTAAACTATGACTGTAATGATTGAAATATAAACCTTAGGGAAACATACCTGCTAACCTATGACTATAATGGCTATAACAAAGAACAATATAAATCTTACGAATGAAAATTTGTAAGAGTTTAACAAATCTCACATCTTTTGTACATGAACAACTCATTCACAGGCATAAATTATTATATAAATAATCTCAAAATAATGCATGTAGAGGAATACTTGGAATAATATGGAAACTGGTAGTTTGGAATCTATGATGTTGCCTCCTCTTCTTGTTATGTCGCTCAATTATTGTGCTTGTCACTCTTTCTCTTATGTCGCTCACTCCAGAATAAGTGAAGTCTTCAAGGATTTCACAACTATTTGAATTCAGAATTATTGTGGTTTGTTTCACATGCTTGCTTGATATGGCATATTAAATTCCTGTCCTCTTTTGAATTTGAAATTTGAATGATATGGATTACATATTTGATATGTTGGAGCCATTAAATTTTGAGTTGAGTTTTTTGGTGGAATTTTTATATTTTTTTCCATAATTTTTTTCATGAAGAATGGTGGCCTTACAGCTTATTTTTATGGATACAAGTGGGCACGAAGGTGGAGTTACCAGTATGTGTACAATTTATTTGGCGAGATGGGATAGAAAGTTGTTGATATGTGTTGAAGGGGTCATGTTTGATGAGATAGGAGGATGCTATAATACGTGTTGTTTTGGTCATGCACTTGGGGGAAACTTGGTTATAATAAGTTATATTTTGAGTCAAAGATGGGACATATGGGTTTGAATGGTGTTGACGTGGCTAGCCTATTTTGTTCTGTAGTTTTCCATTATCTGTAAGGGAGTCTTTTTTTGGTGTGATAGTTGGGTTTCAATGTTTATTTAGGTGGGGGTATACTTTAATCATATGAATATTTTATGAGCACCCAAGATTTCTTCAATGAATGCAGTCCAACTTGTTTGGTTGCCAACCTCTATTCATTTTGCAAACAAATATATACCAAAAATGTGAATTTAATATCTGATCATAGTTTGGGATTCATGTGGTTTTTTATGCATGGTAATTTTTTTCTTTATTAGGGGAGAGGCATACCATTGTGGGCCCCAACGTGTACTAGTCCTATCACACGTCAAGGACCCCACACACATTTTGGCTCCTCTCCCCTAGTGGCTAACACGTCTATAAAATACCACATGAACTTCAATTTGGGTTGCCCTACCGAATGACTAGGTGATGAATGGATTCAAGTAGCAACTCATTGCAACTACCATAACCGCCACCTACGATCTGCTTCACCCAAGGCTCCCAACAATAATATATTATATATTCTTTGTCTTATATTTAAGTGCACTTTTTATTATACCCTAAAAATAAATTAGAGCATATAAATGTTTAAGTGAAAAGAAATTTCCATTGCTCATGAATTAGACATCTTATAATTATTAGTACCTATCCTAAACATTATCATTATATCTACTATATATATTATATATGATATCATTTAAATTAATACAATAAAATTTAATAGTTTTATTTTCAAGAAAATTATATTTATTTTATATACTATATTATAATTATATTTTTAATATATATTTTATGTAAAATAAATTATTAAATATAAATATTATATATGATATCATTTAAATTAGTTCAATAAAATTTCAATTTTATTTGAGAAAATTATTATTATTTATTTCAATTTTAATGATAAAATTATATATCTCTCTACATCTATCTCCTTATCCATTTCTATCTCTCTATATCTCCCTCCATTTATATCACTCCCTCTCTTTCTCTCCCTCTATATCTCTATCTCTATTTTTCTCTTTATCTTCCTCTCACTCCTCTCTCTATCTCTTTCTATCCATATCTTTCTCTACCTCTACCTCTCTCTATCTCTCCCTAACTAACTCTTTCCCTATCCCTCTTTATCTCTCTAGATTGCCCTATATTTATCTCTCCCTCTCCCTTCCCCTCTCTATCTCTCCCTCCCTTGCTCCCTTCCTATCCCCCTATCTATCTCTCTATCTCTACCTCTCTCTCCCTTTCTCTTCCCATATATCTCTATCTTTGTCTTTCTCTTCCCATATTTCTCTCTTCATCTTTCTCTCTCTCTCACTCCCCATTTGTCTTTGTCTATCTCTACTTCTCTTTATTTGTTCGTATTTTTATCTCTCTCCCTCTCTCCCTCTCTATATCTCCTTATATCTCTATCTCTCTATCACTATATCTCACCATATATATCTCTCCCTCCCCCTCTTCCTTTTTATCTCTCTATCTCTTCCTCTATATATCTCTCTCTATCTTTATATCATCTTCTACCTCTCTATAATCTCTCTATATATTTATATCCCTCTTCCTCTCTCGCTCTATCTTCATCTCTACTTCTATCTTTCTCTCCCCACTCTATCTATACACATGTCTCCTTCTCTCTATCCATCCATCTCTCTCCCTCTCCCTCTTCCTAGACCTTTATATCTATATCTCTTTTCCTCTCTATCTCTATCTCCATATTTCTTCTTCCATCTCTCCTTCCATCTCTATGTTGTTATCTCTCCATCTCTCTCTACCTCTAAATGTATCCCTCTATATACCACTTCTTTATCTTTCTATCTCTCTCTCTCTCTCTCTCCTCCCTCTCTATATATTTATCTCTTGGGCATATCTATATATTCTTCTCTCCTCTCTCTTTATCTCTTTCTCTCCTTCTCTCCATATGCCTTTCCTTCATCCCCATCTCTATTTCTTTCATCCTCTCTATCTCTATATTCTTACCTCTCTCTCTCACATGGTCTTCTCCCCTCTATCTCCCTCTCTCCCTATTACAAATATAACATGAGCATGTTGGTAATGGATCTTGATTATCTTCTTGATTCAGGGGTTTTCTTTCAGTCATGTTTGGAGATCAATGTAAGTGGATGCATAGTTGATTTGAAGTTGTTATTTCTCATTTGATACCCTTGTTGTAGAAACAACATCATTTGCTAAATGACCTACCAATTAATCTCAGGTACTACATTAATGTATGAAAAGTAAACGTTTTTTTCCCTAATTGACCTTCCACACTTCTTCGGTGTACCCATTACACACCAAGGTGTGATTGCTAGTAATATTTTGTATACATTTTGATATGAACCAAAAATTATAGTATTTACCCAAGGAATCTCCTTCATAAAAATTCCCTTGAATTTTTTTCAACCCTCAAAAGTTAAGCAAAGAGCATGAAAATAGGGAAGAAAGTGACCACTTGTATGGATTCACATGTCTCTACATAAACTACATGCAATAATGTCATGGCAGTCATGATGTCACTATCACACGTCTCATGTTGTACAACAACCTTGCTCACGAACAATAGGAAGTTGAAGGAAACTCACTTTAATAATCATGTTATTTTTTTTGCCTCTTCAACTTATATTCTTCGTACACATTTTGATATGTAATATATATTATATTATATTATATAATATAATATTATATATAACACATTATATATAATAATATAATATAATATGTAATCTAAATGTCATGAGCTTTTCCCATCATCCAAAGTATGTGCTTCTTCTTTATGAAAGAACAATGAAATACAAATGCCAAATACACATCAATGTAACTTTTTTCACCCTTCAAAGTATCTGCTTTCTCTTTTTCTACCAAGAATAAAACTTTCCCACTATCTAAAGCATTTGCTTCCTCTACAAATAAATCCTCGCTTCAGAACTCACTTCGACAATGCAAGTTTGGAGTTTTTAGATCACAAAATCCCTACTGAATTGCCTCCATCCAACTGGTATTCCCAAATCGAGATTGGAACCAGTGACCTCTCACTCTAGCAATATGACTTATGTCACGCCGCTTCTGTCAATTGCCAAGAATTTACTTAACAAGAGATTGTATAACTAAAATTGTAATATCAACGAAACGAATCAACTCGCAAGGCTGAGGATGAAGATCACATGGAAATTTAAGTAGAAGGGAATAAGGAGAGACTTTCTTTGGAAAGAGGACATCTGCAACGCAGTAAGTACACTGATGGGTGATTAAAAGAGAGCAACAATCCATGACTTAAACAACTCATCTTCAAAATTGTTCCACAAACTGGGATATCCTTTCATCTTTCTCTGTGGATTGTTGAATAACTTCATCTTGATCAGTTGATAGAATTGTAGAAATCCTTTGTTTCATAATGTGGAGAACAGTAATGCCAGCTATAACTATGTAGCCTAGTAAAAGAATAGGAAATGTAATACATATAAACAAAAGCTAGTGAATGTTGAAACCACCACTCAAGGGAGGAGATTTTTCATTGTCATCAGTAGTATTATTAGTAGAGATAAAATCCTTTATGGGCAGTGCTGATTGAGAAGGTAAAAAGTAATATCATCGTACCATTCATTTGGGGAAACATTTAAATTATTTATTTTTTAATTGTTGAAACATAAAATGTGATTTGAAACTTGAATGAAAAAATTACACAATAAAATTTAAAAACATTTCATTCCATTAAATGTTTACATTTCTATTCATATCATCTCATATTTTTTTATCTTTTTAATGACAGCGAGATGTAAAACGAGGCAATATACCATCAATAATTTTGTGTTTACCTATCTCCTATGCTTTTGCAAAGAATTAGATATGTACTAATGCATTTTTATTATCTATGAAAATAAATTACCAAACAGTTATCCTTGAATTCAACTCACTCAATTCGTGGGATAACCCCTTAGGGTTAGAGTTTCTTGTCACATTGGGATCAAAGGAGTCCTCCATTTTTGGCATGAGACTAGTAGATGGTTGCTCCGATTATGGCCCACACTGTTGAGGTGTAGGAAGAAAATTAAGCACATTGCAAGAGCAAAAGCATGGATATGGCATGTTGAAGAAGTCTAGAGGAATAAAACACCACATTGATAGATCAAGGAAGGTTCCAAGTGTTCAATTAAAGCTTGATTGATGTCTCAAATTTGTGTTTTGGCTATCACAACTTCCCAGATATGTATGCATTGTTGGAGCTTTACATGTTTCAAAGGTTTTCAAGAAATTTTAATGAGGTTATAAGACATTTTGTTTTAAACATTTGAGATTGAAGAAATGCCCAAGTAGTTTAAGAGAGGTCTTTTATAGACTTTATCTTTTCTAAACAAGATGAGAATACTTGTAGATGACAACATGAGAACAAATGAATAATGGTTGCAAAGAAGGGACACTTATGTGAAGTCTATGATACATTGCATACCAAACAAGTTTGTATAATTGATTTTCAAAACAAACTCATAGGGCTTTTAATGATCTTGACCTTGTACAAGTGTAATGCCCCACCACACAAAGCCCAAAGGACACACAACAACTAACAATTATAGCACAATTTTTCTTAAAAAGTAAATCTAATGTGAAATATAAAATAACATACATCACTAATATTGAAACTATACATATACATCATCTACCTAGTCCTCTGGGGTAACATGACTGCATTACTATCATATCAATCATCCAATCTAAACATACATCACGAAAGAACTACAACAAGATTTCAATTACATCCACTACAATATATTTATATATTTCCACAGATACAACACCATTAAAGGTCATATATTATGAACCAATGAATACATATACAACTTCCCATAAATGGTGCAGGTCATTACACTATTTACAAGTTTACATCAAAGCTTCCCTTATAACATCAAGAAGGATTCACCAATTTACATAATGTGATACAACTGAAACGAATATAACACATAGCATCAATACTATCTCCAAATCTAGTAAAGCTTTGGAATCATTGCAACGGTACAACTCCATGCATCACAAACTTTGACTGGGAACCCAATGGAGTGCATAACATGTTCCACCCGACCATGTGAACCCTTAGGTGCACCCCCTGTGCAAGAAGATGACAATAAGGACCCACTACACAAATAGTCAAGCAGACAAGGGCTAATGTGACTCCAACATACAAGATTCCATAAAACAAGACATAAAGGATAACCACTTCTAGAGGTACATGAACAATAAGGGGAAAAACAACAAGACATACAAAGTTGCTATAGGAAAGAGTGTTATCACATAGCTTGATATGGGTTACCCAATGTAGATCTTCCTAGGTTATCAGCCCCCATCCGGAGTTACCCTGACAACCTCAACTAATCCCTAGCCCCCATTCTAACTTATGCAGAATCAACATACCTCTCATGAAGACAAGGCAATTGATCTTGCCATTCTAGGCCTTCCCACTCATCTCAAGCCTAAACGAGCACTTCAGCCATGAGCGAGGCTACATTATCTAGATTAATGTGAGATACTATCCAAACCCCCTAATTAATTATTAGTATTTTCACTGGATTAAGAAACTTCCAGTGAGTTACCCTAGCACCACTTTTGGGTCCCTGCCCCCATTGAAAGCCACTCTTTTACTAGAAACAAGAGACTCACAATCACTAATTTGGTAATCCAGCTTGCACAAACTAGCAAAACCATATAAATATGCACATAAAATGAGGCATGCACCACCTCCCACAAGATCTTCATAGTAAAACAATTTCTATATAGTGCAAGGCTTAAACCCACATAAATAAATCAAGTATAGGGTCAAGTGTTCACAAAGAAACAACATGAAAAGCCAATCATAAAGAAAAATATTTCCCCAACCATAATCACAAGTAAACAGTGCAAGGCTACATACCCTGATGCACACAATCCAAGTATAAGAATCAACCACTTTCCAAAATGACAAAATCATGAAGCCACCCATTTCCAGGTGAAATCACATAAAATTCATGCAAACACTCATGGCTTGATTAGAGTTACCCAATGCGGATCTTCTTAGGTTGTCGGCTCCCATTCTGGGTTACCTTGGTAGCCTCACCTGATCCCTGAGCTCCATACCAACTCATGCAAGTGAAAACTGTACTCCCCTCAAACCTCTGGAAGACTAAAAAAAATTACTAACACAATGGTTTCCCCATCGAAGGAATGACAATATCATGATCACGAAAATACTATTTACAAAAACCACACTCACCATTAATTGATATCAAAAAACCATATACATACGCAAGGCATGAACCTTCTCACACAAAGACCACATCGTAAAAAAAAAAACAATGGTGCAAGGTTAAAACTCACATGAGCTCCATACAAGAATCAAGATCAAAAGTTTCACAAGAACCAAATATGAAATTCCAACGTGAAACAAACATCCCTCTCCAAAATTGACACATTACAAGGGCTCATACTAACTAATCACTCAAAGACTCTACACAAAGCCGGTACAAAGAAAGAGAAGAATGTCTCAAAATAAGAATGTCATCAAATCCCCAATCCAAAATGAACACATTAATCCAACACGCAACCAATCGACAATAAAACCAAGAAACATTATTTCTACTTTTCATTTTATTCATAATCACTTAACATCATTTCGATGACATACAAGATCACAAGTTAGGTAACTTCCAATCCACAAAATAGAATTTATGTATATATATTCTCCATTCAACATTCCAACCATTTGAAGGTAAACATCACTGTGTAGTTGAATGACCAACTCTATAATATATATTCTACGACATTAATGAGAACATTTCTATAACCTTGACAAAGAATTTATACTTCCCTCGATCCAACCACTCAATTATAAGTTGAGTTCCAAAGATTATTTACTCCAAATGGTCCTACTTGAAAATATCTATAGTAACAATAATCCAAAAATTCAAATTACACGACAACCCTCTTAAATACTTATAACTAATAGGTATAAATTAGATCAATTCTCTTAAAATTTACCCAACCCAATTTCTTTTTAATCGTTTAAATATTCTTTAAACAAACTACCCATCTAACTAAAATTCCCAATTTAAATTCTTTAATCAAATACAATTTTCCTTCTACACTCTAATATTAATAATACTATATATATTCAGATTTACACATATATATATAAGTACAAATATACTATCCATTTAATATCAACACATATAATACACCAATTTCCAATTAAACAATCATGAAATGCATGGCCGAATTTACCATTCGGCTAATTAGTAATTATAATAAAAATTAGTGTTCTTAGCTACTAGAGTGAATAGTTTAATTCCCTCTTTTACCAAGTCTTCCAAATTATTTAAATATATTATAAATCTACTAAAATATATCCCCAATTATTCAATTGCATATATATATAACTATTTCCATAATGATAAATCAAATTATTGAATGAGTATTATAAATTTCAACATACATTTTCAAACATGCAAATTTTATATGCATATACTCTCATACAAAACATACGTATCTATGAACATAATTTACTACCAAGAATAAATCATATTCTGATTACTAATGTATTGCATGGAAATCTAAATTACTACATATTAAGCTCCTAATAAAAGGTGAAGTCACCAAGTTCCATTTTTTTTTTTTTAAATCACAAGAATCATAAGTTAACCTACCAAAGACTTCTGTGATAGCACAAAATTGAATTTCATGGGTAAATAAAAGGTCCCCTAAAGATACCCATTAATCTAAAAGAAAAAGGACATCTTTACTCTAATTTGCCGCCCTAAGAAGAAAATCAGTGAACTCAATAATAATCAAATGCTTTTAACATGACTTTCATCTACAAAATGTGGTGCATACGCATTAAGACAACCTCCTACTAAACAAGTAAAATGCAACTCCTTATGAAGCATGAGGTAAAAGTTATATCCACGAAGATGAAATTTAAGAAATTGATATTCAAGCCAAGGACGCATCAAATCAAGGTGAAAGCAGAGGAAAACACAATCACTGTCTAAAGGTGGTTATCACCAAATTAATAGTAATACATAGCTTTTTGGTGTAGGTATTGTAAACAACATCAACACCAAATGCAATTTGCAGCCCCCACAAGAAAGAGAGGAGAGGGAGGAATCTATTAATCATATTGGAGAATAAACATAGGGAAAAAGTAAGCATGGGCACTGCTTAAGGGAGAGAGAAGATTTGGCTGGAAGCCTGGGCAACTTGAACAAAGTTGTTACCCAACGCATCAACTACTAATACATATAATTTTGAATCTACCATTGCTACTAGACTCCACACAACATCGAATACAAGGAATGTGAAATCTCATCTTAAAAGCACAATGCAAGGGCGCCATTGAACTTATGAAATTGTTTTAAATCGACTTCATTAAGGGAAGCGATATGAATGGAAAGTACATCAAATTTGAAGCACAAGCGGCCAAACACAAAGTACATGTCATTGATGCAAAAACAAAAGATAAAATCACTACCAAAGGTAAGCTATTACAATAGATCAAGTACCACATGATTGCATTTTATCAAACTACAATATATCGGATCCCAAACAATTGATATACATACAAAAAAGTTCAAAAATTAAAAACCAAGCACGAGAAATAAATCAAATTCCATAGACATATTTAAAAATCACTACCAGACCAGGATAAAGTTTAGCATCATAAATGTCACAAGAAACAATCAAAAGTATGCATGCAAAGCACAAAGCTTCAAAATAAAACAGAGACACAACCAACTTGTAATCCAATGCACAGCAATGACAACCTCGAGACCAAGATCAATCTTTAGCTACAATTTTCACTTCTATGAAACCTTGATCCAAACTTTTGAAACAATGTTCAAGTTAGTCTACAATAGAAGACTTTTATTCTACAAAAAAATTCTTTTCAAAACAATTCATTAAAAATCCAACTATTCTAGAGAAGATTTTTTTTCTCCCAAAGTTTTCATTCCTAGACTAAAATTCCAAGATCCCCCAAAATCTCATCCAAAATCAAAAAAATAAAGAAGGCTTTTGTTTTAGAAAACAAAAAGCAAACAAAAACAATAGGTTTCCTTTTTTGACCATCAATTTGAAATTGTGCATGCACTTGCATGGAAAACCTTCCATCTTTATTTTATTTTATTGATTATTCATTATCTCTTCCATTTTAATATTTTATTTTATATCAATATTTCCTCACAATTTAATTTATTAATTAGAACTCAACATTAAGCAATAATTGTCTTTATATTATAAAATCACTTTATAATTTAATAATTTGATTACCCAAGAACAACCTACATATATGTTTATCAATCTATTTAATAATTTATTTAATTCATCACTAACATACAAAATTATTAAACAAGTTTAATTCAAACAACCCAAACAAAACTTATCAAACACCGAGAAAGGGCCAATCATAGAGGGGCACTACAACAATTGTCTGAGTAAGTTTTTTCAAATGTACCCTTACCCTACCAAAGTTTTTGGATGAAATTTATATGAGGGCTATTAGGGATTTTTATGGAAATCTTGGTTATAACTTTTAATATGTACTAAGGTTTTTACACTCTCTAAATCTAAATCATGAATGATAATCCTATAAATTGTTGTTTCTACCAGCTGTTTATAATTTTTTCTTTAAGTTTTCCCAAACTTCATTGAATGACTTATCATATAAATTGTAATGGTGAATGGGTTGATAATCTATCTAGTAATAGTTTTTTGAGATAGATATGGGTAATAGTTCTATTATAAGATTATGAGCAGTGATTAAGGTTTACTCTATTTCTTTTCTCTCAACTAAAACTCATGTGTAAAAATTTCTCCAAAAAATAATTCATCAATGTTTATTACTGCAAAAGGAAGTTTCCTATAAGATGACAGTGAATAGCCATCACATCATAGCCTACAAAATACAAACTATAGTTTCATCAAGCAACAATATACAAGTAAGAATTACCATACATATATCATTTACCTAGTCAAAATATAGAAAGGTTCTCCTAACCTTAAGAGTTATCAAATGAAGAAAATTATAGTAATGACATAAGTGATAGCCTAGCCACATGAAAGATATAATAAGACAATCAAATATATTTTGAATATTCTATGAAAGGGCTAGTTTAAATTCAACATAAGTCATGAAAATGATCATTTTAGACAAAGGATGAGAGTTGAGAGTATATTCTATAAGAAAAAATACAAGAGCTAATGAGATTGATAGGTGACAAATGTTTTATAAGCTAGGCACAGATGTATATGAGATTGATACTCATGAAGAAAGTAGAATTTTCCAAGAACATCTAGATCCTCTATCAAGAGTTAAAGGCTTCAAATTCTTATTCAAAATCATTTTGAAGGATTTTATATACAACCCACAAAGGAGAAGAAAGTCAAGGAAAAATATAATGGAATAAGAGTAGACGTATAAGGCTTGTTAGAGGTTGAGGAATCCACCAAGAGGCATGAAAAATATATGATATATGCACAGGGATATGAAGACCTTGCACATGAACACATATATAAGTTTACATCATCATAGAAGATACTGAATTATATATGCATGCAAAGAGTTGAAGACTCATAAAAAAAAGAGAATGGATTAAAAGTGAGGTACTCCATACATGTAGATCATAGGAGTAAAAGAATGCAAAAGAGGGATAAGAGTGAAAGTGGTCATAAATGAGTACTTGACATGTGAGAATTTGTGTTTGATTGGAAAAAAGGATTTAGGTCTTAAATCACACTTCTTGCAATTTGACACTAGGGAAAGGATTAAAAGTGATCTCAATATACACTTGGCTACAAACCTCAATAAAAGAGCCAAATTGTTGTATCAAGGTTCTAATCATTTGTTGGGGGTCCATGATTTGTTGTGATTAATTGATTATTAATTAGATGAATTTTATGATGCAATGATGTTCCTAGGTTATTTATGAAAATGCAACAAACTGTTGAGATTTCTAGAAAACATGGAACAAACAAATAGAAACAAAATTTGGAATAGTAGAGGGAAAACATAGAAGAACCTAGCATATAAATTTGGGCCTAAAACAGTTGGGTATTGGACACCCTAGATTAACTAACAACAACTGAAGATTTATCTCTTGTTGCTCCTAGTCTATGTGCTCTTCTCTTTTGGATTCACTATCAAAACTTTGTATATCCTTGATAAAATTCACTTTCCTTGACTTGATGACTTGTAGGGTTTGAATGCAAGAATGAGAAATTATCTCTCTAATCTTCCTCCAATTCACTTCAAATCCATAAATTGCACATAAAAAGAGGGGGAGATTTGTGCCATATAGGGGCTTGCCTAATTCAAACCCTATTTTGGAATTTCTACCTCCACAACAACTATCCTGATATAAAAAGAGAGATTACCTTCAGTCGAGAAAAGGCTAAATGATAAACAAGTGATAAAATTGACAATTGCTAAAACTCACCACTTAGATTTGCATTCCTTGATGGACTGAAGTCATGTACTCTTCATATTCAAGGAGAAATTGATGCTTGATTTGAAATCCTGGATGTGTTAGTACTCACAAAACAAATAAATATGAAATATGAACAATCTCACATGAACACATGATGCATGGCTAGCATGATGATTGATTGAAATGAATACTGTTATAATTCTGCTAATTCTACTCTTTACTACTCTTGATTGCTCGATAATAATCTTAACCTTATCAAAACATGTTAGGATTAAAATGGTGAAAATTATTTGTATTTATATGCAATTCTTCTAATTTCCTAAAAATCAAATACCAATAGCCAACAAATAATTTTATATTTTGAATATTAAAATGTTGACACCACCATATTTAAATTTTAGCCAAAATGGGTTGGACAAGGGTGTTGGGTGCCCTATTCTAGACCCATCCTTTTTAGGGCCTTAATCATCAATATTAAATATTAAATGTTTATTTTTAATCCCATCTTTTAATTTTTTGAAGATGTTCATAAAATAGGAAAATTAAATGCATAATTAGGTCCAAGTACATTGGGGAGCTAAACCTAGTGTGAAATTATCAAGGATGACAATTTTTGACACTAAATTTAGCCCCCACTTTAGTGAGAATATGAACTTGCACTTAAACTCACACTAAAGTATATATAAGCTAGGAAGGGTTCAATTATTTGAACATTGAGGAGATAGGATAATATGAAATTTAGGGCATGTGTTAGCCCCCAGATTCAAGATCCTATGGAAAAATAATGTAAGGAAAAAGGAACACACACATGAAGTGAAATGCAACATGAAACACATGAAGCTTACATGATGAAAACATAGAACATAACATAGTGCCAACATAAACACGAAAATAAAAACACTACATAGTGCAAATACAATGAAAACAAGACTCAATTATAAACACATGGTTAGTACTAAAAGGATTTGAGTCGGTAAGGAAAAGTGACCTCAATCTTAGTTTGATCTCAAATACCCAACATCATTTCTCAATTATGATATTAGACATGATAGTGCTCTCATAAGGGTTGACAAGATGTGTTAAGCCAAACCACTCATGAGATACACATATCTACTGGCTACCAAGTTCAAATTATGCTAGGTTTTCACGCAATATGATGGGTTTCACAAGGCTATCAAACTACATTATGCTACCTATATCTCATAAAACACATGGATTCACTAGCAAGCAAGTTATGTTATGCTAGGTGGCCATGTTAAAAGGATGCTCAAGTTCATGAACCAACAAGTTACATTATGCCAAATTCATGGACTATTTTGCATATCATGCCTCTGGGAGCACACAAATTTTAATGTCATGGGGGACCATTTAACATCATAGGGGAAAAAATCACCTTTAAGGGGCTATACAAAATTTAACTTCATGGGGGACAAAATCACCTTAGGAGGTGTATAGATTTTAATGTCATGGGGGACAAAATCACCTTAGGAGGTGTACAAAGTATAATGTCAAAGGGGTCAAAATCACCTCAAGGAGTGTCCTAATTTTAACACGTCATGGGGGACAAAATCACCTTAGGGGTTGTACAAAGTTTAACATCATGGGGGTCAAAATCATAAAGCCACGCCTCAAGGGGCATTATAAATAACACCACCAAAAAGGGTGCATGCCAACAAAATGGATCATTATACTTTAAAGGATGTATGAGAAGTCACACCTTAGGGAGTGATCGCAATTTGCAAGTGTCCCACAAGTGCTCGACACACTTGTTTCCTTCCACCTATCAATATTTTTATTTAGCATCAATTGATAAATCAAGGACACTATTTCTATTCTCTCTTATATTTTAGTATATATTAATATTATTTCTAAATTCTTCATATTAGTCTTACTTGTATAAAAACTAGTTCTAGTGTATTTATTTAGGGAAAGAATATAATCTAAGTGAATATAAATAATAAATTAGATAGTATTCTATCTTACTTGCACTCTTTATATAGTTCTCTCTTATCTTATTAAGATTGTTTAGAATATACACAATTTCTTATACTTTACATTTAGTGTCATGCTTTCCACATGTTTCTATGATACCTTGTATGTTTCTATGTTACATTTAATCTATAATATTCCTATGTTTCCATGTACATGCTATGATGTCTATGTTTTACATACATCACATATTAATTATAATTATGATGCTTATTTTTATCATGTTTAAGGAATTTATATTTTTTCATATGGTTTTCATTCACATATCCTATTCTCACAAGCCTTCATGTAAAATTTGACCCCTATCTTATGATAATATATGTGTTATGATTATCATGTTCATGTATTATGCTTCCATGTTTTTGAGCCTTATCATAGTAACACTATATGTTTATTATCCTTATCATTTTCAAGTATTATAATCCCATGTTTATGATTCTTATCATGTTTTAATTCCATCTTTATGATGCTAATCATGTCCATATCTTTATGTCTATGATCCTTATCATGTCTAGATCTTGTGCTTACATATTATGAACCTTATCACACCCATATCTTTTTATCCATGTTATGACCTTTGTCATGCCCAAATATTTTACATCTTATTTATGCCTATTTTTTTCTCTAGATTTTAAAGTCATCATTATCTTATCATTTGTGATGGAAAACTTCTTACACATACCTTGATACCTATCTCATTTCTATGTGTTTTAGATACTAATCAAATGATGACAACTTTTTTATATTGTATGCTTTACTATCTTCCAATTCTTTACATCATACATGAATGTAATTAATGGAAAGAGATACATCTTTATTGTAAACATTCTTCATAAGTTTGATTATAATAATGTAGTTATGAAAGTTATGATAATCTTTAAGTCGAGAGGCTTCTACAATGAAAGCACATGATGCATATACATTTTTTGAAGTTATGTTTAATTTGACGTTCTCTTGTCTGGCGACAACGGTTATATATATTATAAAAGAAATGTAACCAACATCCAAATAAAAGAAATGTAACCGACATGCAAATAAAAGAAATGTAACTGACATGCAAATTGATGTGACAAATTGATTAAAAATAGGTGCCTCAAAAAAGATATCTCTCGACTTTTTTATAAATATTATTAATTACGCTGAGAGGCGTTCTACAGTGACATATGAATTCAAGGACCTGAGTACAGAAAAAAGAAAAACTGATGGCGGAAGATGAAAATGATGACATGGATTACAAAATTAGCCTTAAGAAGAGTTGAGGGGGGAGAGTGGGGGAAGGGACGCAAAACGAAGAAGGAATGAAGAAAGAAAAAGGTAGGAAAGCAACAAGAGAAGAAAAATATAAAAAATGGAAACAAATCAGAAGAAGAATAAAATTTTAATGGTAACTAATTTATTGATATAAATTGACTTGTATAATAATTATAATAATCATAACTAAAGTATAAAAATATGTATAACAAAAATATTATAATAATAATATATTAAGATACAACTCCAATATGTATTAATGTGTTTTTTTTTTATAATATATTGTTTCCCCTACATATTAGGTTGATGCTCTTCAAAATTTATTTATAAACAAACCTATTGGTGTAGAGATTCTTCAAGATATTGGTGCTATGGTTAACTCTTCAAGTTCTTTGCATGGTACATCTTTACCCCTTCCAACCAAGCTTGTTCATTTGTTGTCACTTCTCCTACTATTGATGTTTCTCATGTTATTCCTACTAGTATGTGGCCTAGTCATTATTTTTCTTCACCTAATATCATTACCCAATATCCCACCTATTTTTTATATTTTTTTCACTAGTGTCATTTTCATTTGTTTGTGTCCCATCTATTTCTCATATTCACCCTTCTACTGTCATCACTTCCTCTCATTCTATTAGTATCAATCCTTCTCCTTATCCTACTAGAGTTTTATACCTTCATGTTATTCTAATAATGTTGTATAATCTAGTATCACACCTTACTCTTTTCCTTCTTGCATTCTAACCACCTACTATACTCCTTTTACACCATATATTTACATCTCATTCGAATTCATTCTCTTTATATCTCTCACATTGTTTGTCATGTGCCCACCACCATTATCCTTACTTCTACCCTTGATGCAATATTGTAAAAGATTGGTAGGGTAGAAAAATAAAATGGCACATGTGTCTAGTAGATATGATACAAATGGTTATATTATAGCACAACATTCTTATCTATCTTTTGAGATAGTAACTTATTAATTACTAGTTAGTTTCATGGCACCAAACCTTAGCATGTACAATGGAAAAGTGACTCAAATACACATTGAAAACCTTTCCAAGTTGCATGTTTATACTATTTGTATGAAGAAAACTCATTGTCTAAATTATTTCCATCCATATCAAAGGATTGTGCTATAAAATAGTTCATGTTTATTATTTTTTCCAAGTTGGAAAGTATTTTCTTAACCATTTCATGTGAATATGGATTTGAATACTATAGATTGTGATTTATATGAGTGTGGTCAAGGGCCTAATGAAATAATTAATGATTATGTGATTATATTTTAATGTTTTTTTTAATCACATGAAACACCACCTTCTCAAGTATCTTTTTTAAAGTATGGTTTTTACTAAGGATAGAGTATAGTTGAATAGTTATGTTCTATTCATGGATTTGTGTGCTCGTGTTTTTTGGATAAAGTGTCTCAACCTTTCAATCCTAATGTTTATGTCTTCATATTTTGTATGTATTTTTATTTCAACTTTTGTGCCATTTGTCTCCACTTGGGAAAGTTGGCATCCCATTTTGGAGGCATGAATTTCATTATTTTAGTGTATATTATCCTCACATTAGGATGTAGGCATCCCTCTTTAGTCTTCTATTTTTTGGACACGTGTCAACATCTTGGGAGGTGGTAAGAGTTTCTTGACTAGTCTTCATAGGGGTTACATTTGAAAAATTCTTACAATATGTAAGAGCATGTAAGAGGGAGATTACATTAGAATATGAAGACAATCTTACAATAGTGTTATATATTTAACATGAAACATCTAGCACATGGAAGAATAAGGAAAAATTGGATTCCCAAGTTTGGATAGTTGAATATTCTATGTTATTACACTATGACAACATGTAAGAAATATGATAATAATAGCTAGGGGCATCTTAGACCAGGAGAGAATTGAGATTTGAGTCCAACCAATTTGGACAACATACCTTTCTTTGAATTATAAATAATTTCCAAAATCCCTAGTTTCCTCTTGTAATTATTCTACAAATTGGATCTTGGTCTTGAAGGTGGATAAATTATTTCACAAGTTGTAAAAGTAAGTTCAAGTGCTATAGGAATTCAAACAAAAATTATATTGTTGTAACTCATTTGAAAGATGAATACAAGATTTGGATCTCTTTGGTTTAGATTTTTCTTACAAGGGTCGCTTCATGTATATCTTGTGTTGTGATTTGCATGTTTTGTTGTTGTTTCCAATTTTATTTGATTTAGCATGGTTCTATGTACATCAATGTTTTAGGTTTGCAACCTAGTTTCACATTTTAGTTATGTCATGTTTCTATATGTTAAGAATATGGAATTAAAAATAGTGGTTTTTATATTATATTAAAATATGGTTATTCTCATATGCCTTTTATGCCTTCCTACCCATACAAGTTTGAAGACAAACTAATTTTTAAAAGGGTAGTGATAAGAAAAAATAAAACTAATACCAATCATGTGGCTAATACTTCTAATATTATTTATTTAAGCCTCAAAATTTTACTAAATTAAAAAAAATTGAGTAGGCGGTGGGCCTAGCTCAATTGGCTAAAGCATCCTATTGTAGGAAAGAGGTCACGAGGTCTAGTCTCCCCACTGTCCCTATGGTACTAGAGGGCATGTCACGCCAGTACCACCGATCACGTGAAATTTTTTTACCAAGCGCACTGCAGTTTATAAGGGGACAGATACTCGACCGATTCCTGCAGTCTAATAAAAAAAATTTAAAAGAATTTGAGTGAGCCCTTGGATAATGTGCTTTTAATTTTTTATTAATTCCAATATAATTCCTCTTCCACTTATTCATCCATTAGATTCATCTAAAGGGATACTTTAAGGGGTCTAATAATGTATTTTATAAAAATCATAGAGTTAATGAACATCACATACAAAGTTTCATGGAATTAAAGAATAAGGTACATGATTTCATTGATAATAACATGATACATATAGAGGGTGTTATTGATGAGGGTAGTTCTTCTATGGCTCCTCTTATTTAGAATTTGTAAATTTTGCTGGTTGATTTGGTCTTTAGATTCATACATTTAGCTTCCATCGTGGCTAAGTAATGGAGTCACTCGGGTCTTTAACAGGCCCTTAAATTTTTGAGGCAGTGTTCCTTTGATGTTATCTTCTACAGACTTTGGTAATCATTTGTGTACAGCTTCCTTATATTTCTTTAGGCCGATATTTAATGTAGTGGACTTGCCAGTCCATAAAAGCCCGGCATACCTGTCTCACGCGCCTGTAAACAGGAGTCATGCAATCGGGAAACAAGTTTTAGACAGGTTTCCTGCCACCGAAATACAAGTTTTAGCTTATCCATCATGTCATGTCTGAAATGTCTAATCTTTTAATGAGGAAAGATATCGCATATCTGAATGCATCATTAAAAAAGATATTGCAGATCCGAATGCATCATTAAAAAAGATATTGCAGATCCGAATGCATTAATGTTCGCTTAAATCTGTCCAAGAGATAAAGGGCGGTGATGCTTATTGTCTTGATAAATTTGTTGTTCTATACGATGCGAAGATCAATGGCTCCTAAAGCCAGTTGCTGTAAAGGAGTGACAAGTGTTACTGTGTGGAAATCAAGATGGGAGGCAATGGCCAACATCGGAGTACCCGAATACGGGTGAAGGCAGGATTGCGAGGGCTTCTAGCAGGTATCGAAAAGAGGCAATGACCGATTGGGCTCGCCTACTGTTGATCCGATGATTAAGAAAGCCTTGTCTTTATCCAACAGGCATGGCGAACATTGGACTAGGTGGTGGAGGGTTGTATATAGATTTATCTCGCGTTGTCCTCCGTCGAGGTTGTGCTGTGGGAAAAGCATTGGATGGGGCTGGAAAGTCTGGCATGGGATCCCCATGTGAGAGTAGGATGGATGATGTCAATGGAAACCCAGGGAAGGGAGATGGGACAACATGGGTGGATTCAAATGGATGGAAGGAATGGGAGGATCTGAGGGAAACAAGGAGGTAGTGGATAAGGAGGAGAGGAGAGGAGGAGGTGGTAGTGGAGGTGGAGATAGAGGAGAGTAGTGAGAGAAATAAAAATGATAGCTCAAGTTCTTCGATCTTAGAGAGCTTATATGACATGGATGAGGACATCAATGTATAAGGGTCTCTAGATCAACTAAATGAGGAGGGAGTGAAGGGAGGTGGAGAGGCACAAGGATAGGCATATGCACCACCATAAGGAGTTGATTCAAGAGGTGATAGGGGGATTTGGAGGAGAGATTAGTGATGGAATTGAGTGAGGTGAATGCTAGTTGAGAGAAGAGAGCGATACCATTTGCATGGACATAGATATTCTATAGGTAGATATTGATAACCTCATTTTGTCCCAAGATACTTGGTAGATAGAGAGAGATGGATTATTTTCACAACTTAAAAGGGTGAAGGTAGATTGGTGAGATTAAGAGTAGAGAGGTATATTTGTCAGGGGTATACTAGTAGGTGGTCATGGGGTATCACAAATGGTTAATGAGGTGGAATGATCTTCACAAGAGGGCCAATATTACCACATGATATATGAGAATGTGGTACCAACAAGACAAAGAGAACTGAACTTTATGGAGAGCACTCACATGGGGAGGTCAAGATCAATGAGATTTGGCTTGATGAGGTCAAGGTCAATAACCATGGGACCACCACTACCACCACCAAGGTTAGGAAGAGTGTTAGGATCTTCAACAAAATTAGAGGATGGTAACAATAGCTATCTGAATGGATGAAGACATTTTAGTATATTCCTTAGGGCATATTTTTGGTTATGTATGGTATGTGGAGCCAATGTATTTATGACACATTGATGTAAACATTTATTTCATGACACATTTATACATATTCAATATGGACATTATTAATTTTTGATATATGAAATGGATATGATGTATGATTATGCATGTGATGGTTTATGTTTATATTTTTCTATTGTTCTAATGGTGATACAAGGTGTTGATGTCAATAGAGATGTATGTTTATACTAATTATACATGATTTTATGTATGTTGATAGATATTTGATGTATATGATGATTATGATTATTGTTATGGATGTACGATGCAAGGATTATATGTTTATTATGATGGTTACGTATATGTGTGGAATAATCTAAAATGAACCTAATGGATAATGCAATGGTTATGAAAATATGATTAGACTAACAAAAATGTATTAAAATGAACCTAATGGATTAATACAGTGATGATGAAACTAATGTTAATGAAATGCTTATGATTGGTGAAAAATTCTTATATTAACAAATCTAAATTGTAATGAACCTAATGGATTAGTGCAATGATGATAAAACTAATGATAAGGAAATTATTATGATGGATAAAATATGCTTATACTAACAAATATATATATTAAAATGAACATAATGGATTGATGCAATGATGATGAAACTAACAATAATTCAAAATGTTCATATGATTGATGGAAGATGCTTAGACTAACAAGTTTATATTAAAATGAACTTAATGGATTAAAAAATGATTATGATGGATGAAATGACACATGATGATGTTGTGGATGCAAGTGTCATGTTATGGTACATCATATGTAGGGGTGGGATAACTAGAAGGTGGATGATAGAAGAAGAAAGATGGGGAAAATCAAATCAAATGCACATGGGATCAACAACTAAGCAAGGACAAAACAATGAATGTGATAAATAGATGAGGGATATAATAAGGTAGGGGATTTTGAATTCCATAATTAAACTAAAATATAGTGAACACTTAATTTGATATAGAATGAGATACTATGCACCAAGGTATAAAGAACTAAGGTGACTTTGTATCATGTACGTAGAAGTGACTCAACCAAAAAGAGGTTAATCCAAAATCTCATAGTCATAGGGGGCCTTGGTGGATAGAATACTAGAAAACCACAAACAAAAAAATGCTATAGTGTAACAAAAGGTCTTGATGGGCCTTAGTGGGTACAATGTGGGAGAACCGCACCATACAAACATATCACAGAAAATTCAAGAACCTTCAATATTCTCCATGGTCCTTGAAATATCCAATATTTTTTTGTATATAAATAGAAACTCTATCATACATACATACAAAAATGACATATAATTGCATTAAAAACTCAAAAACAATCCCATAAATAACATATGTAAGAAAATTTATATGAATATCAACATGCAATCTTCACTCATGAATAGAGGATACAATAGATGACAAGAGGGATACAAAATTATAATAAATAAGATCATAACACTTTGACATATAAATAATGGAAAGGGAGGTGAAAGGAAATAGAAACAAACTTGCCATGAGTATTCAACAAATTTAAAGCCTACTCTCAACAAATTATTTTTTTGGAAATAAAATATTTTTTCACTTCAATATAGGTCCCAAAATTTTGATCAATATAGAGTAGGGATTTACAAGAATGTGAGACAACACTCTTAAGGATGTGATTCTTTGGGAGCTTACCTCCAATAATAAGGTTTGTTTAGTGGTTAGTTCCTGTAACAGCCCCAACCCGTACGTAAAATAAAATTTCCTTAAATTACATCCTAAAAGTAAGTAAACGTGTTAATCATGTCGTTGCAATAGAATTTTTCTTTTTCTTTATTGATAAAACATGAACAAGTTGCCATATTAATTTACAATAAAGATTCCATTTCATTATAATAACTTCACAATACATGAAACAAGAATACATACCTTAACTAACATAGCTCCAATGAGCTTTAAAACAAATAATAGTAAGAAGGTCCAGGAGATCGTCCTTTCAAATCTTGGTACATCAGTCGCTTGCTGTGGAGGAGAACCATCACTCGGGTGCTTTTTTGCCAACCACAGACTTATAATGTGGTCCCCTGCACACCTATTCTTAGATAGATGGCCCTCCCTTCGAAGAAGAGATTGGTAGGGTATCCTTTAATGATTACCAATTGAGCATAGTGTTGTGTCCTACACAACTAGAACCTTGCTATTTCACAATCCCGAACTAGTACAAGGATCACAATGAACTGACAGTGTAGTCTCAACTAAACTCGCGTCTACGTGGCAGTCGTACATTTCACTACTTTGGCCAAAGTATTATCATTCAGTACTTCGAATGAAGGTCATCTATCATAAACACTACTTAGGGCCGATTTGCATTAAGGCTTTCTTACACTACGCATAGGTTAGTCCTTCTGGGGTAGTGCGTACCCTAGACCTCCTACATCACACTAAACTACTAGAAATGAAAAGCATAACAAGTAACTCAAAGTCCTCTCCTATTCTGGAAATCAATGTCCTAGGAGTTACACAAGCTTCACTAAGTTAACCTTAATGACTTAAGCTGAGAATTGTTACTTGACTCGATGCTATCATTCCCGTCCTAGTATTTAGTGTCTACTTCAAACATATTCTCCTTATATGGAGATCATACAAGAATGCATTGCACATAATAAAAAACCTTTAACCTTTATCTATTTTACTTAGTTAATTTCAAAAAGGTAAAGCAAATCATAAACAGTTCATACTTTCATTCACACAGAAATCACAACTATGATTTCCTTTCAGCCTATGCACAACAGTAAACATAGAGACTCTTTTTTTTAAAACAACTAATAAAGAAATGAGAAGATGGTAGAAGAATATCCCTTGCTTGTTCAAATGCCTCCTTCTACAAAGAAGACACAACACTTTGAATGACTGGCAATTCCTCTTGGATGATTGCAGACTATGCTTCCTAGCTTTACTCACAAGTGCTTCTTCTCCGCAATTGTAAATACTCAGAAAATGATATCTTAATTTCACAACAAATATAAAACTCACACTCTCAGCAGAATGGATTCTCTCAACAATATGCAAACTCAGACAATATATAAGGAACCCTTTGTAAATATATGATTCTCAGAAGTGTGCGACTCTCAGCAAAATGAAGATGTTCAAAAATTACAAATAAACTCTCAGAAATCTAAACAAATTAGAATTCCTCAGCAGGACTGTAAAATTCACTTGCAAGAGAAGAAATTTGACTCCTAAAATTGTATGTTGATGAATGAATAGGGCGGACCTTTTATAGTGTTCAATCCCCAACAAATTTCCTTTTTGTATGGCGTCCAAGCTGCCAGCATTGAGATTTGAGAAGCTTCTGAGAGATTTGTTAGGCAAATCATTATCCTTTCAAGCCACGACTTAAACAAATTTCACATGGCGGATTTCCTGAGCTCGACACCTCTAGGCGTTCTTAGATTTTTAAAGTTTTTGAAGCAATAAGTTAGGAAGTTCATTCCAGATGAATAGGTCAAGACTCAAATTCTCCCACGTCACCATTTCGTGGTCTCAACATTCGGGTTATTTCTCAAACCAAGTCGCAGCCCAGGCGCGCGCATTTTACTTCATTCGCCATTTTCATTTTTCACGGGTATGATCTTTCAAAACGTATTTTTCTATTTTTCAAATGTTCTCAAAGTTCATAATGAATTATTTTCCATGGCGTGATTAAACTTAGAAGGTGCAATGAAGTCTTAATATTTCCCATTCAAATTATTATCACGAGATTATCAAAGATGCGTTTTTAAAAGAAAACGAATTAAGGCTTCCATTATTTTACCAAGGTATTAAATTCTACTTCCAAAATTACCCAAGGTAATATAAAATTGATTTCCCAAATCTCTTAAGGTAATAATATTAAATTCAATTATTCTTATATATTTAATATATACATTTATATATTTCTATTATAGATTTTATTTACTCCAATATATATATATATATATTTAAATATTACTATTTAAATATATTTTCATAAATACATATATATATTTAAGTAAAACTATAATATAAATATATACATATATATTATTAAATATATAAATATTTACATATTTAAATATTTACACTTATACGTATTAATTGTTACATATGTATATTGCGATCCACTCAGCATACTTTCAATATACATACATACGTATTCGTGTAAATATGATTCCAATAAAATATTATTATTAACATCGTTATCCACAGGCAATAGGTAACGTGGGTATGTATATATATGTATATCACTGTACGCAGTGTACACATAAATGTATGTATACCATGTCGACACGTACATATGGGCATATCCATCTGCCAAGCATACGTATGTATTGACATGTATATACATATGGATATGTGTACATTATATACATGTATACTCATACTCACCTGACCTATTAACATATATCCATTTATGTTTTCCACATTAAGGTCAAAGCACAGTAAGTCAGACAAATGAGTAATCATCATTTTCAAAGCAGAAAGAAGTAAACATAACTCCAAAAGCCTAAGGATGACTTATCAAGACCAACTTAACTGACTTGGTTTTACAAAACCTATAATGATGTGTGTGTATGCTCATTTGGTAATCGTTACTGTTTACCCGACCAAGCTCCTCCCTGAGTGATATTTCTCCTCTGCCTGGAGGAATGGTCCTCTTACCTGCACATCATGACACGGCAACGGAAGTCATATGCTCACAACAAGCAGTATTCATATAACATCTCAAAAGTTAGAATAAACATTATTCCATAACGTGCATGCAACATTAATCATCAATAGAAGTTTTAGAAAAATGAGACAATCATTTTAATTAGGGCACATTCAATTGATCACAAGAATAATATGTTTTATTCATCTAAAAGATTCAAACATTACAATGCACTTCCTATGCAATAGTAACTATACAATCGGGATGTAACAGTTCCTACCATGTTTTGGTAATGCATTTGTTGATGTGTTTGAAAAATATGATGTAATTTATAATTATTTCAAAATATTAAAGAGCAAACAATGTATGGTATTAATTAAGTTTTAATTTGTAGAACTAGAGTTTTGAAGAATAAGCAACATCAGTTCCAATATTTTCTTAGTTAGTTTGTTTGCTTTCATAAAATCTAAATATATTTTTTTACATATTTATAAATTACATATGGGGATTATAACTAACTCATTAATACTATTAAAAAATTGTAAGGCTTACTTAAGTTTGAAAATTAAGTGTAGTTCAAATGATTATCATTAATAAAAATAAGTACTTTATATTGTAGTATAACCAATATATAAATTTTGTAGATATAAATGTAAATAGTATTGATAATAATTGTCATTGATTATCTTTCAGGTATATCTATGATTTTGGTTGGAGACTTGGGCCAGTTGCCTCCAGTTAATGATAAACCAGCATATGATAGCAACCGGAGAGCTAAGTTACTATGGGAAGAATTCAAAACGGTGGTTACTCTAGATAAAATATTCATACAAGATGGAGAAAACATCCATCAACAAAGATTTCGTCAACTATTGACAAATCTAAGAGATGCAAATCCAACAATTGATGATTGGAATTT